>CATIWQ010691154.1:0-15766 GCA_949673415.1 Euphorbia schlechtendalii
ATATTGATTTTCATGACAAACAATTATGGAAAGTATGTTGCAATAATGAAAAATTGTTGCAAATGAAAAATAAAGTGTAAGATAAAAGTGTTGCAAACTTGAATATAAGTGATGTAAATTATAAATAAAGTGTTTAAAAACAGTGTTACCGTTGGGTCAAAAAAGTATTGCTAACATACTAACGGCCGTTAACTATGATGGCGGGAAACTTATTAGCAACATAAAAAATTGAGTTGCAATAGGGTCAAAAAGTGATGCAACAGCTACCTGTTGCAACACATTTTCAATGGGTTGCTACAGATACGAAATGTGTTGCAACAGACACCTATTGCAATGAGAGCAGAACCATCACTTTTTTTTGCGATAAGTGTTGCAACAGAAGCTGTTGCATCATTTTTAGCACTTTAAGCAACATTTTTCCGGTGTTGCAACAGGGCATCTATGGCGTAGTGTTATGAGTTTCACTCACTCCTATTAATTATTGTAGTAAAAACTTCTTTTGTTTGGTTGTATCGAAGTTGGAATTGTATCAAAAAGTTGTATTATTTTCTTAATGTGTTAGAAAATCCCCAATAGGTAATGAGGAATACCTGAAAGTCAATGAGGATCCCCTCCCTCCGCTCGTGTATACACCCATTCACCTTTTGTTTTATAATTTGGAAGATGTAACTAAATGGAGATTAAAGTTTCTGAAAGTTATTATCCAAAAAAACTCATTTTTCCTAAGTTGAAAGAAAGAGAAAATCGGGGAATCATTTATTTATACATTAGGTGCTTAATTCGATTAAAGGTTTTATTGTAGGAATGGTATTGGGCCGGATCTGAATTCGATTTAGACTCATTTAATCATAATTTCAAGGGTGGTGCAAGGTAAATGATGCTTAAGTGATGATGAAAATATGGATCAAGATCAAATTAATATCCGACCCATTACCATTCCTGCTTTATTGTACTGGACTCGATACAAAATGCAGTTTGTGCTCATCCTCTAGTTATAAAACCTTTTCGACCCAATTCTTGAGCCTAGTTTGATCTCTAATTACAAATTATAATACTATATTCCAAAATTTCGCATTCGAACATTATTAAAAAAAAAAGAAAATTACAAAATAAAAGAAAAAAAAAAGGAAGAGCTATAAATGAAATTATTACTATATTAATTTACCCTAAAAATCATTTACAAATTCTTTCATTGATTCCTAAGATTATTTGTACTAAGGCTGCTATCATGGAAAATTATGTTAAGCCCTTTCACGTAGAAAAAAATTATTGATGCAAAATTTTTTTATCAGTATCACTTTAGGCTCTATCTGGACATTTTGTTTTCTATAGATATACATGACGGAATTTCTAGTCTTTCTTCATATTAAACACCTCAGTTATTGCCTTTGTGGCCGTCTGGGCGAGGTTTTTCGGAACACCGTTATGATTTTATATAATCGGACGATCCAAGACAGTTAAAGTGTAAAATGTTGTCAAAGCCTATAAATGTGTTGCCAAAGCTCAGAAAAGCATCGCCAATCCCAGAAAAGTGTTGTTACGTAAATTTTTAATTTTATTACATAAAAATATATGTGTTAGTTAAATCTATTAATCTAATTCATTAAAATTAAAAAATATTAATCTGCCTAGTCTCTGCCTACCCGGAGGCTTTAGCCGTCCGACTAGCGCCTTTGAAAGCTCATTTTTATTTAAGCATAAAGAAATAATTAGACGTAATTTGAAACTAATGAACACATTCTGAGTCCATTTTATCAAAGCTCAGACAGAATATGTAAGCATTTCAGATTTTTGATAGTTAGAAGCGTATATGAAAAAGGAAGACCAGCAAATAGTCATGGTAATAAGAATGTATGAGTTACACCACTCCACTCCAAAACAGGGTACATAAAATTTAAAATATCACATATTCAAAATAAATAAAGTGTTTCCCAATCTCAAATGACCACCCCAAAAATAGAAGAAACGAAAGCAAGATATATGTATTATATAAGAGAAACGTATCAGGGTTTATAATGGATGTGCTGCATCTTCGCTATGGTTTTCGGAATCGGGTTCAAGCTTGCTGAGGTTACCCTTTTCCTTGATGAGTTGGTTATGGTGGTGTTTGCAGTAGAGGCGGCCCTCGTGTGCTATGTAGTTGGATGGGCTTATCACACATCCTCCATGTATGCATTTGAAGCACCTCTTATGATATGCCGTTCCGTTCACCTTTACCTTTTTCCCATTCCAAACATAAATATTTCTCTTTAGTAACAATTGCTAAACAATATAATGATTTGGAGGGAATCCCAATTCTAAAGCATGCAGAAGCACCAATCAGACATAGTCTGAGTGGTACATTCACAAAGTGAGTGGAGTGATTAGGGTTCGAATCCTGGCACCTGCAACTGCTTCCAAAAAAAAAAAAAAAAGCATGTGTATGTACCTTCTCCGTAGGATACACAGTTTTGTTACAGCCAAAACATTTGTCTCTGGTTCCACCGAACAAACTAGACACTTTGGTTGCATTTGGTCTCTGTTCAAACAAACTATTAAGGACTTCATTTTGAAGGAATTAAAGCTGTCATGAAGGTATGTAATAGACACAGAAAAATATTACCTCTCCATCTGCTGGTTTTTCAGGTTTTACAATTCTGGGAGTCCCTGCACCATATTCATTTATTCAAAATTAAAACAAAATCAACATTGATTAGGATCATGGGAAAAGAAAAAGAAAATGAATAGTGATGATTCACCTTCAAAGCTCTTCTGGAGACTGCCAGTCATTTTGAAGAGTTGATCAAAATGCGGCCTGCAGTAGAGTACTCCTTCAAATGAATTGTAACTCCCAAGCTGCAATCAATGTTTTTAGAATTAAATTAGGAAAATCAGCTGAACCGAGCAATGAATTATATAAAAAGGGATAATACCTTGAGAGTTCCTTTGCAGTGATGGCATCGGAAGCAGGCCTTGTGATAAATACGATTATCGGCAGTTAACTTATCGACGAGATACACAGTCTTGTCACATGCCATGCATTTCTGGGTTGTTCCTGCAAACGCCATCTCCAATGGATTCAACAACTTAGGAGATAAGGGAACAGGGCTGTGACCAAAAGCTGCAGGCTGAGTTGTTGTATAATTCAAGTTAGTGCCAATTTTCAATCATATTATTTGATTATATCTTCTTGTCCAGCTTTGAACCCCACCTAACTAACTACTATGCTATTGTCTCCCCTCCACTTTCTTTTTATGTATGCTTTTTCCTAGAATAGACTTGGCAAATTTGACAAAAGTTGTTTGCCCTTTCTTTTTCTGTCTTGTTTTTTAATCCATTGAATTAACTGAGCTGAGTTTTATTTTGGATTTTAGAAAATATCTTGAGTATCATTTTCAGAATATGAGCCACGCAACTACAAACTGGGGGACCCATTGAGACGCTTGTAAGAAAAATAAGGATATTTAAGCCCAAAAATGTATAATTCGAAAGATTATAACTTGATTGCTATTTTACAATTAGATGAAATAGATGCAAATGGACCCAAAAAAACAAATTAAAAAAGAAAAGGTGAAAAATAGGAGTTGTGTTATTGAGGAAGATAGTGGGGGGCAATAATGTAAGGCAAAATTGGGATCCATCCCATAGCTCACCTTCATTTCATTTTGCACTCACAAATGCATTTATCCCTACTTCAACTCCAACCACAGTAAAAATATTTTATTTTCTTCAAACTATTTTCCAGACATAAAGAAAATATGAGTTATTTATTTTGATACAAAACCCTTTTAGGGATGAATAAAATTGTTTAACCAACTGAAAGCTTACTAAATCGGTACAAAACTGTAAGATTCACATATTTTGCAACTTATTTTACAGTATTAGATTTCTATATTCCTCAGAAAGCTTCTGATTCACCAATGGCAGATGAAGAGGTATTAATTTCTCATTAATGCATTGCAGAAGCCACTTGACTTTCCTTGTAAGCTTTTACATCTAAATCATGTGTAGAGTTTAATTTTGGGATCAGGACATTTTAGCCCTAGCAAAGAATATCCCAGCAAACAAACCTGATAAAAATGACAAACAGATAACTATGCTTCAGTTCATATGTTTAGTACACAAAAAAGAGGAATCAGGTCATCAACTTATCAATTAAATTACCGAATAGTATGCTGAACAAGTTTGATAGGCTGAGCGGAACTTTGAACAACACTAGACCAGCAACAGAAACAGGAATCTTGTTTAATGAACCCACCAAACTGCAGAGCAACAAACAATGTCAAAATGTACACTCAAATGGAACAGAAAACATAAATCAAAATTTGGTCCTATATTCAGCACAATTTGTCTTTTTAGTCTCCCTACTTCAGTTAAACAAATTAAACCCTATACTAGGCACAGTTACTTATTCCAACCACTAGTTCAGTTTTTATATATTGTACAACGATGTTTGACAAAATCGAGTCCTTGATTACTGATTTCGAAATACAAGCGAAGTTATGCAAATGGATGTCAAATTTGGAAAAAAATGAATATTAAAGGGTCAAATATGCCAAAACAGAACTACCGGAGCAGGACCAAACTTAAAAATTGAGACAAAACACATCAGGCATATGTATAACACATTTACAGTTACCTGTAAGTTGTGGGGCCAGTTTGATGTAAGAACCACATAGATGTAAAACTTATAGCAAGTCCAAGAAGTCCACTCAGTGTTGCAGCAACCCAGAACATCGGTAAATTTATCACATCTCTGCAAATTAGACCACAAGTACATTAATTGGATTTAATTTTGATTCTGGCAACAAGAGTAAGCATTTGATTCCTTCAGCCTTAAGTAAATTTTTATGGCATTTTCTTACACATTAATCACGTATTCCCATTCACCAAAAAGCAGAATCAAGAAGACAGCAAATGGTAGAGACAGCAGATTATTTAACATCACCATCGAAATTTCGTTGAGAGAACCGCTTCTTGTTGACTGCTTTGCTTTGTCCATAACCCTTCGCAGAGTAAGCTGTGACAAACATGATTGTTGTATATCATTGAAAATTGGTAAACGATACAAGACTGCCGAAATTTTCTGTACTCTATGAAGTTATACGAAAGAGGGTATTGTGGATCATGAAAAAAAATCATGAATCTACTTACAGAATAACTTGCTGTTAGTACGCAATTCATGATTTGCCACGTATAACCACTTGCATCAAATGAGAGATCTGTAATTCCACTTGTAATAGCAGAGATTATCTGCATTCCCGATAATCCGCATCTTAAAAAACTTCCTTAATGAAGGAAGCATCATAAAATTTAATAAAAAAACTCAAACAAATACAAAATTTGACGATTGGATTCAGCTCAATGTGTACAATGGGTCCATGAATCTCAATTTGGTCACCATTTGTCTTGTACTTTTCGTTTCAATCACAAAGAATCCATGATGTCATAGTGTACAAAGACAGTGGAAGGATTTGATTACAAGTCAAGGATCAAATGTGCACATTGAGCCGAGTAAAGGACCAAATTTTGCATTTGTGGAAAAACAACACTGAAGTCGAATTTATATAAGGAAAATGCGCTGTATACCATCAGAAACATGGCAACCCACACTTTCCGATTCTGGCGTTTCCGGAACAAATATAACTCCCCAATTGCTGTCAAAATATTTGTCACATTCTTCAGAATTGTCACCATTGCTATATTTATGTATTTCAAACTGTAAAGGAAAATGCAGCACAATAAAATTCACATTGTTATTCTTTTCACCAAGATTTCATTCACATCAGAATTCATTTTCTAACATGGTTTCTTCACATACCTATACATGCCTGATACGAGCATGCCAACAAAAATTATATTGACAGGCATCCAGACCCTTATCAGTTTCCAATTAAGCCTTTCTACAGAAACTACTCCACATAAATTTAATACCGCAACAATCATACAGCAGATTAAATTCTGCAGCAAAAAATGACAATTTTATGCCTCTGATTAAATTTTGTCCTCAATTTTAGACAGATAAAAGAAAAAGGGTAATTGATAGTTAATATACTTGATAAAACATGAGTGATATTCCTGCATTGAAATTGTAAGTTGATAAAACAATTTTGTTCAACAAAATCATGCTGCAAGAAGAAATGCAGTAGGCTGTTCCTGACAAAATAGGTCTAGATATCCTTCCTGATCCATGTTCATGCTTTTCATCCGAATCGAAATGATCACTCTTGCTATGCACTGACTGATTTCCTCTAAAGAACCTGCAACAAGAAAAAACTGAAAAATAAATTCAGCTTTTTTATACATGGAAATGGTTATCAGGTTTGAGGTAAATCAGACACACTTTAAATGACTCCTAAATGGTTTTGAGGTTGATCAGTCACCCTGGCCTACTTTTTATTTAGAGAAAGAAGGCTAGGTAATTAAGCCTTTTTCTATTGGACCTTTAGTCAGACAAATAAGTTCAGTTCAAGTCTGCATAATTATAAATTTACGTTGAAATAATTTAAATTCCCTTCCTATAAGTTCAAAAACACATAGCTAATCCTCTTGGTGAAAGAGTTTATTAGGATGAGAGGTGGCTTCAAGTTTAAATAGAGGTGGCTTTGATGGTAGAAAAATCCCATTTTTACTCCACCAAAATTGTGGAATTTGGAGGTTAAGGCCTTGTTCTCTTGGAATTATCATCTGAAAGATAGAACAGCAAAATCTAACCTCAAAGAACCTTTCAAACGAACAAAACAACAGAAAATTATTTAAACTTATATATCCTTGACCTTCATTCAGGCCAGGTTCCTTCAATAACCCAAAATTAATTCACCTCACCCTCCCTGCATTCCTTCAAAATTCTTCTCCACTTCCATCCCAGCATACTCTAGATAACCCCTCTACCAAATGTACTGTTGCATACACTAAGAACTAAACTTAAGATCCAGTAACATTGTACCTGAAATCCTTTGAAATGCTGTTACGAGTTCGATAGGACAATGGCATTGACTACACTAAAAATTGAACTTGAGACCAACTAAAATACTACTCACATTATGTAAATAGCTGTAACTTAATGAAAAGTATCCTAGACTATAATGTGCATATTAAATTGAAGGAATAATCCGAAAAACGAAATAAAAGACTAGTTAATTGATCTATGGTACCTGTCACCTATTGCTCTCCTTGCTGCATTTGACGCGAAATTGCCAGTTGATCTCTTTGCTTGCTTATCAGTAGCATTCATTATCATGTCTACCCCATCGTTGTTTTCACCTGAACCCGAATTTTCATTTGCAGATGGAGATTCTGGCTTCTCATTCTCTTTGGGAATTACCACTTCTAACTTAAACTCGGACATTTTTCACATCCTGCAAAGTAAAGATACAAAAATAATTAATGATCACTGCATAAACAATAACAATTAAATTGGAACAAATTATTGAATACAATACCAAAAAGAAGTTGATCAACGGTTTTTTGACTATTCTGAGAACAAAAATCACATTTAAAATGAAATGTAAAGCTGGAAGGAAGATAAAATTAATGAATGGAGGTGAAGTAGAAAAGACGTGAATCTTTTTAAAGAAGACGCAAAGGCAAAAGGGAATGAAAACAGAAATAAAGAAATGAAGAATTGAGTAACTTACAGAAGAGAAGGACATATGGAGAAATTCCAGGAGACGGCTTATATAATATATAGAGAAAGTTGCAGATTTCGAGGTTTGGAAAGTCAAATGGGGAAGGGAATCCATTACTCAAGCTCAGAGTGAAATTTGTTTAATGGGGAATTGGGAATCGGAGAAAAGAATGTGAAGAATTAGGGATCGATCAACTATTGAATTCTGAGAATGATAACCTGAAAAACAGCCTAGCTTCTTGCTACTGATATGGAGGCATTTAATGTTCAATATCAAACTACAAGGCCTTCAAAGCCCATTAACTAAAGCCCATTAGGTTTCATTTTTCAGCGATTTCGGGCTTATGTTCAATCGTATATATGCAAATAGGCTTCAAGTAGGGAATGCGTTACCTAAACTAAATTTAAAAAACTTTTAATCGATAAAATAAACAAAATTACCAGAAAAAATATTATTACACTCCCTCTGTCACACTTGCATAGACGTTGTTTCTCGTTGCTGTTTACTTTTAACTAAATGCTCATAAGTAATTTTAAATAGGAGCTTAAAAATAAATATTTGATTTTTTTCTTAAAACTGATTTATAAGTTTTTGGTATAAAACCAGCTTATAAGTTAAAATTATTAAATGATTAAAAATGGCACGTAGCTCCGCATACATCCTTATGTTTGATATAAAATGAAAGTGTTTCTTCTACTTGACCAAACTTTAATTATTTATAAGTTGTTTAAAATTAAATTACATGAACCAATTTGTAACTTTTTAGTTAATAAGTTGTTCATGTATATCATCAAGTTCTTTGTAAGTTAGTTTTGATAAATTAGGATCAATGAGAAACATAATCTGAATTGTTTGATAAAGTTTTTTTATGATAAACTTATATATTGTTAAACAATTAAGAAACTGAAAATGACATTCAGAGAATATAAATTTGTTTTATATATTAAATGGGATAATATTGTCTTTTCTTTGTCCAATCATAAATACTTCTAAGTTGTATAGAAATAAACTTCAAAAAATCAACTTATAACTTGGAGACTATAAGTTAGTTACCAATAATAAGTCAATAAAAAACAATTCAATTCCTTGTTTACCATCCACCATCAAGAATTAAACAAATATAAACATCGTATATATACTTAAATTAGGTGTTGTTTAATTTATAATTCGAAATTATGTTGATGGGTGATATGTATATTGAAATTGTTTATTTGACTTATGATAATTTGTAATATTATGTCTAAATTTTTGCTTTTAGTACGAAAACTTAGCATACTTCTAAGAATCTACAAGTTTATACATGAACAGTAAAACGTATTCATTTTTCAAATGATGATATTAGTATTTCACTTTACTTGTCTCGTTAGATCGATGCTAAATGTAATAATATCAAATATATCAAGAAATAATCGAAGTTTGGAAGTATTACTCACTAAATGTGAAAAAATTGAATATGTACGACATCCAATAGACAATTTCAATACATCAAATATCAAAAAGAACATTTAAATTATTCAAATATATTTAAGAAAAAAAAGGAAGTACCAATGCTTGCCCATTTTCATAGTGAATTACATTTTACTAATGCATGTGTTACCAGAAAAAAATAGTAATAAATGTAACTATACATCCTTTATGAATTTCTCCCAGTAATCAAATGTTTTGATTTATTTGAGAGCCATACATTATTATGATTGATTTATTTGAGGAGGATGCACAAAGCTCATTACTTAAATGTAAAAAAATAAAAAAGAAAGTAGTAAGAAGCACCAATTATAGGAGGGAACTCAAAAAGTTTTCGAACCGAATTAATTATTAAAAAAAAAAAAAAAAGCAAAGAAGCACAAATGAAAATACTTTAATTATATTCTTTTTCGATTAAAAATGAACACCAAGAACAACAAAATAATAAAAAAACAAAAATATAGAAACAACAATAATTTTTGATTGATTGTACAAAATGGAAATGGGATCCACACATTAATTTAGTACCTTCTAATAATACTGGGATGTGATAAGTTTTTGGGTCAGAAATCATCTGCAAAATAAAAACCCAAAAATAAATTAAAAGAAAAAGCATTAGACATGACAAAATCATTACAAATTCACAATATAATCCCATCATACAAAATATTAATAGATCAGATCACACAGTATTATCATACACAATGACAAAGCAAGGAAGCACGGCCCTTGGATTATACACCAACAATTCGTCTTCATCCAATCCACCGTTGATCTCATTTCTCCCTATTAGCGAATCATAGCCTCCTCCCTCTTCTTTCTTCTCCATCAAATCTTCCTCACACCCGACCCGACCCGCCACCACTCTGCACACCAGGATTGCTCTTTTCACGTTCATATACTTGAACTCCTCCTCTATTTCCTCCGGTATTGCCACGTGTGCTCTGTAACTATTCGCCATCACAGATATTCCGTCCATCTTCCCGGAGAATCCCGACTTTATTATCCCACAAATACTGCAGTACTGCTGGTTACAAATGCTGGAATTCCCGTTCCGTCCTAAATCACAAAGGAATGTCGAACAGTAGAATCTCAACAGTTCGTTTCCGTCGGCAATGCATCTCTCGTCTCTACTCCAAACGCCGCCGTTTCTCGCTGCCTTTGATTTCACTACCTCTCTGTATTCCTCGAATCTGGAGAGTATTTTCGGACTGTTATGGATCTTTAAAATCCGATTGATTGCCGGATTCTTCTCTTTGCATGACCAGCCTGATTTGAATATGATGTAGACGATGTTCTTCCCGGTATCTCCATCTGAGAGCTCTGATACAGCGTGTTTGATAGCTTGGTGTTGTTCTAGAAGCTGCGATTTCTGGAAGATTTCACCACAGGTTGTGCAGGGGAAGATGTCGTTGCGCAGAGGAAAGAACCGATCATTTGTAGCGATATTCGAATTCGATTGGGGAATTATGTCAAACAGTTGATCTTCAGGGCCGGGAACCGTGGTTACAACCGACTGCTGAGATGATCCAACCGACGTTAAAGTTGGAAGAGGCGACTGTAAATCGGAGTTAGGTTTGGAGGAGAAGACGCGTTTGAGAAATGAGAAAGAGGAAGAGACAGCTTTCCGAGTGTGATTGAAACGAGATTGCAAAGAAGAAGAAGAGTTGGCCGGAGAGAGTGTGCGTTTGTTGGAGGGCTGATGTTTGGATTTGGGAGTGAAGCAGCCGAGATGAAGAAAGAGGACAAAGATAGATAGGAACTTAGAGAAAACAGAAAGTACGCCGCCGCCTGCCATTGATGATCAGTAATTGAGCTTCAGCTGAGAGGCATTGCTAGGGAGAGAAGGAAGGAAAGAATGAAAAAAGGGGCTAAGAATAAAAGCATACGAGTAGGTGGAACCCAATTTCATCCCAAACGAAGCTTGCTTTTGCATAATTTTACTTTTTGTTGGCTGGCTATTGTTTTTTGTACTATGTGAATATATATTAGTAGTAATTAGTAAATGAAATGTAAGGCCTGGCTTAAAAGTGAATCATTTTATCATATCAGTGTAATCAGTACAAAACAAGATGTTCACTTTTAAATTTTTTAACAAGTTAATTTATTTGCACGGATTTCGGATTTCATATTCTCAACTATGGGAATAATCGAAAAATATGTGCAGCATCATTTAGCAATGTGTTAGTTACTGAATATGTTCACTTGAAACATCACAAAGTGCCCATAAACCATTATACAATCACTCAGTTATAATTCAGCATAACATATCTATCCAAAGATTTTGTGAGTGTTTAATTGATTGCTTTTTTTTCCTTTCCAGACACAATGTTATTGACAATAAATACTATAAGTAACAATTTCAACTAAAATAGTCCGTGAATTTACCAAGTCATTAAATTCGTAAGAGTCGGCTAATTGACTAATTAATGGTGGATGTAAATTCACCAAAAAAAAAGTTTGAACTTTTTCTGGGTAAATCAATTCATACGATTTTGATAATAATGGTTCCTGTAGTCTTCAACCTTAGATTCATAGATGGAATCCGAATCCATGCAATTTTTGTAGTTCATCTACTAATTAACCTTGCCGACATTTTTCTATGAATTCGAAACTATCAGCCTTACCGACATTTGTTTTAGGAAGAAAAAACAAAATAAATTTACAACAATTCATTGATAATGTGCTAAATGTATAGTGTGACACAGTAGAATATACAAATTCATAAAATATGTGGATTATATAATGATAAAGACTCGTATCATATCATTATTCTCATTTTTCCGACCTCATTTTAAAAGTGCATTTGAAGTTAAAAATGAAGTAGAATTCTTTAATCCCACTTCATTTACAGTTTTAAATTTTAAGCTTTGAACAGTGTCATTTCAAATTTGAAGTGATGCTATTCACAACTTCAAATTTTACTTCTTTTACCGTTTTTGTTACTTTTTTAAAAAAATTCTTATGTTTTGGATATATATTTAAAAATTTAATATTCTTTTATTCATAAAAATTTTATTTTATTTAATTTTTTAAAAAATAATTATTACTTTTAAATTCATAATTTTAAAATTTGACATGAAATTTGAGTTGCAGGATTGGAGAAAAAATACTATACGAACTTCAAATTATAAAGTTAAATAGAATTTGAAGTGAAAATTGAGGGTGAAAGGTTGGAGATGTCCTTAATATATGTTATCTTTTTTTATGCCGCCTTTCATGTTTCTTATTCAAAATTCGATGTCATATTTTCAATTTTAATAAACTGGTAACGGAAAGGAGGGACTCCGAAAAGGAGACAACATGTTATGCATTTTTTAATGCTAATTGTTATTTTCTATGTTTGAAAAAGGCTTAATTCATTCATATAACTACCACAATTTGGTATTTTTCTACGACTGCTCCCTCAACTTTATCTTGCACCTACAAACACCTTTAACTTGACTAAATTACATTCAATAGCCGCCATAACTTAGCAAAATGTATATAAAAGAGACGCCTCAATTTAGTAAAAGTATACCTAGGAGCAGTCTCATGTTAATCATCTGGAGAAAATTGTGCATTACAAGTCGATTTACGTGCACACCATGCATAGATGAAGACTACATGTAATACACGGTTTGTACAACTAGGAATGTCAACATAAGACGTTTCTGAGGTATACTTTGTCAAGTTGAGACGGCTCTCGGTCAAGATGAAGTGGGTAGTTGGTAAAAAATGACAAGTTAATACTGCTATAGATACATTTTACGCCTAAAATTTAGTAATTACCTAATTTTTTTAAGTAATACTAATATACTCTAATTAACTAGTTGTGGTTAAATCTCATATCCATTCCTATAAAGGAAAATAAACCTCTTTAGTTCACTTGTATATATGTAAAAAAGAGATGGATAAAGTTACTTGTATTATTTTAAAGAGTGATTATTGCAGAAAATGATAAAGGTCTTTACTTTAACAACTTTGCATCACCATTATGGGGACCCAAGCATGCATTAATCAGTTTGATTTTATTTCTGCCTCGTACTTTACAATGTAAAACTAATCAAGACCTTTTTAATTTTTTTTTCGTAAGAGAGATGAAAACGCCATTTCATTTAGGTGTGTCTTGAATCTGAAATTTTTATCAGATGTTTAAAGATCATACAATAATCAATAACTTAATTTATTTGTTCTTAATTGTTGTTGGTTAATTGATATATTTTTTGTTATATATAACTACTTTATTTTATCTCTTAATCCGTTATAAACAATTTTAAATAAAGACTTAAAAGTATTGTTTGATGTAAAAATGGAAATATAAGTAAATTAAGTTAATTGTGGTTGAAAATACATATCAAAATGCAAAATTGTTAAATTCGGTATATTCAACCAATCCATCTCATTATCATCATCTACTAGTACTAACTAATATCTCTTCTATATACGTACAAATTAAACTTGCAAGTCATAATTACTACGCTAATCAATTACAAATGATTAATTTTGGTACGTAATTTTACTCATTTGAGATTGAATCCTTTTGAAACAGGGCACATATAATAATGTGATGTATACGGACATTAATAAGATAGTGAAATATAGTGGGAATCTCTAATTTGGTGACTATTGAATAAAAGTTTCCAACTAATCCATTTCATTTATGTTATTTTATTGTGGTAGGACAGGATGAGTCTTTAAATCTTAAAACTTTAGAATCAAATCAAATGCATAAAAATTAATAATTATACTTTTTTTTTTTAAACCTCCGGAGGAACATTGTGTCTCTTCATCGGAAAAATGTTGGAATGGGTGAAAATTTCGGGGCGCTCTTCCCAACTAAGTTGATGCGAGACGCTTGCCTACAAAACACCCATCCCTTTTTTCATTAAAAATCAATTTACAACGTTCTCCAAGGGAGAACAAAGTTATGTACAATCAAGTAAATTATTTGGATGAGCGACAATATCACTCATATTAAACGAAATTATAATTCTATTGCATAAAAATAAAAAGCGACAATGATAATAACTTGCTAAAAGCAAGTCTTCGTTCCTTCGATCATCCTCAAATATCCTCTTGCTTCATCTTCTCCAAATGTTCCAAGCTATGAAAAACCACAGTGACGTAAAAAACTCCCGTATAATCCCCCCTCGAAAGAGAGATCGCCAACCTATCAAGAATTCATATCCCGATTCCGGGATTATCACCACAAGACCAAGAAGGCGGAATAAATAGCACCAAACACTACAGGCACTCGAACAATGGAAAAGAGCGTGATCCATGGATTCCAATTCATCACAAAATGGACATTTCGCTTCATCAATACATCCTCTTCGTAGTAAGAAAATCTTCGATGGTAGTCTTTTGTGAAAAACTAACCAACAAAAAAATTTAATCTTTGAAATTAATCTCGAATGCCATATAATATCAAAATCAGTCCCGGATCGATGATTCATTGATATGTAGACACATGAAACAAATCTTCCTGCTGAAAACTTCGTGGAACCACCACCTCCCCACAAAAACACGTCATCAGCCCCGTCGCTCAATCCCGCAGCAGCTCGGCCGAAACAGTAGCCCCTTGCAAAAATCGTTGATTTGATTGACTAATCTACTCTTGAATTTGCATACAACGATTATGACTCGAAATTTTAAGGTTACACTTCCAAAAAGGCCTTGAAAAAAGGGGCTGACCCAAACAACGTTAAACATCCCTCTGATACCGTGCACCTTTTTCCGATTGCACAATGAATATACATCTGAAAATAACTCAACTAGAGGGACATCTGCGGCCCAATTGTCATGCCAAAAAGATCTCCCTAAGTCATTCCCCACTACCACCTTAACATTTGATTTGAAAACGGACCACAACTCATCATTAGACACATAACAAGTCACGAGGCCTTTCTATATGTGCGAGAGACGCATCACGTCCAAGTTACCCAAATCAGCCCATGACAAAATCCATACCTTTTCACACAAATATCATACCACAACCTCTCATTTCCACCCACCAGAAACTTCCAAATCCATTTCAAAAGAAGGTTACAATTTACCAATTTAAAATCCCTTATAAAGAGCCCACACTCGCACCATGACAAGGAGATCGTTTCCAAATTTACTTTGCATAATCCCCTTCCTGACACTTCACCTTTCCAAAAAAAGTTTCTCATGATTTGAATAAGTTTACCATTCACCACGGAAAGCATCTTGTAGAGTGAAAGCAAGTAAGTGGGTAAGGAGGCTAGAACTGATTGTATGAGGACCACTCTACCGCTATACTTTTTGATGGTGAATTAGAAAATTCCATCCCTGTACTTTGGCATGTAATTAGAATTAGTATTTTGCATTGCATTATTACACTAGTGCAGAAATGGCTTTTGGGGACGGTTTTTTTTTGCTTTTCCGGACGGTTTTGAACCGTCCGCACAAGCTACGACGCGATTGATAAGCATTAATGCGGACGGTTTCAAACCGTCCGGAATAAGGAGCATTGCGGACGGTTCTTTTAAAGGAACCGTCCGGAATGCTATTTAAAAAACGTTTTGCTCCCGTTTAGAGCAATACGGACAGTTCTATTAAAAGAACCGTCCGGAATGAGCATTCCGGACGGTTTTCTTAAGAGAACCGTCCGAAATGAGCATTCTAGACGGTTCTCTTAATGTTGAGGCAATAGGGACGGTTCTTTTGAGAGCACCGTCCTAAATGCCCTT
>CATIWQ010691198.1:0-10348 GCA_949673415.1 Euphorbia schlechtendalii
TTCTACAATCTCCCCCATTTTGGACAGATAGCAAACTAGGTAGTAGAAGAAGTTAATTGAATAAGTAGTTTAGAGATATCAAGAATACCTGGAAAGTGATGTAAGACTCCCTTGTGCTGAGTGACTTTCCTTAGTCAACTTAAACTCCCCCGTACTGACTGAGTCTTCTTCAAGTAGCTCAACTCTCTCATACTTAGAGGATTTTTCTTCACTTTGGGACTGTCTTACTTCAGATTTACTTCAAAGTTGGTCTCTTGTATGAGTTTCTACATCACATAGTCAACTTCATAGCAGAAACAGACATACAGCATAAAGATAAAGTTAAGAAGATCTTAACTTGAGGTAGGAACTTTTAACTTTTTATTGATTAAAAAATTGACTTAGTCAGTACATTATCTATGTCCTGAATTAAGATTACACAGCTAAGTCCTATTACAAGTTCTAAAAACTACAAAGTACATGGCCTATACTACTTTCTATGCATAAAAGAAGAAGAGCCATCAGTCTTATCTTGATTAGTCTTGGGATGTTGCTGCTGAGGAAGCTTGTGATGAAACAGTTGCCTTGGAAGAGTTCCCTTGTTGAGATTCTCCATTCGGAGAGCATATTTAACTACCTTCTCCCCCTTTTCTATTCAACCTTGCATAATTTGTTCAAGGTAGGAATTGAAGGCATAGAGGGCTACTCTGAAGTTCTCTTGCTGGCCTATGATTTGTGGGGAAATCTCTTGCTCTAGTTTATCTTTACTCTTAATGGTAAGAAAATCTTGATCATTAAGCTCGCTGAGAAGAAGATGGTGAAATCTAGAGAGGTGCACAATCTGGTCAAATATTTGACATGCGAACTGTTGAAAGCATTGAAGTAGGCCTTGGAAGTCCGTTGCAGTCAGTGCTATCTTCAGTTATGCTTCAATATCAAGAACTTTGGGACCAATAGATGATATACACTTTGTAGTGTAATCAATATCCTTTGCATCCAGTTCACCCATCTTCATCAAAGTACTAATATTCTTCTACATATCTTCTACCTTTGACTTGATGACATTCAACATAGTGTGAATAGTCATACCGGTCTCAGGGTATAAAGATTCTGTTGTAGGAAAACTTGGAGTTGGTATGTCTGGAAAAATCTTCCCCATGGCAGAGATGAGGAACTTCTTTGAGGAGGAGACTTTCTTTGTTGTGTGCTCATTGACTTCTCGCTGGTTTGTGTTTAATTTGGTATGGAGAGAGTCAAGATTGACTATAGGGGCCTTGTCCATTTTAGTTGAGATATCCTTCATTAGCTTCACCACTTCATCTTATTTAATATCATGATGAAGCAAGAACTTTGACTGGGCCTCAACCAAATTTGCGATGCTGTGGCCAACATCCTTTGTTATTTCTACCTTTTTAAAGACATTCTTGATCTTGTGATTGGTCAACCTTTTTATTTTGGCCTGCTCCTCACCCAATTTATAGATCTGTGTCACTTGAGTTGCCATATTGGTACTCAAGAGACTAAGCTGCTTAGTAGCAACATTCACGCTACCCTTTATATTTCTTGCAGTAGCAGTAGCCATTGTAGTAAATGTGGTGATAACAGTGATTGCTGCCCCAAGCTGGGCTTTAGAATTCGTTAACCCAGGGAGAATTAGAACCATCTTATCCACCAAACTTTTAGCACTCTCTTTTGCCAAATGATTTCGAATGGCCAACAAGCTACCCTGGATCCTCTCAAACTCCTCGAAGTAGAGAGATTCGTTGGGAACACTTGTGTGCTATTCAAACTCAGGTAACTTTACCTTAGGTATGGAGGATAAGTACGTCAATTAGTGAGCAGGTAGTGGTTTTCTTACTGCTCCATCTAACTCAGCAATTGTCTTGAGCATAGGGAATTTCTTCCTAGCTAACTCTCTGATTTCTACTAAGAAAGATGCATAAGCCAAATCCTCGTGGATTGGCTCTCTGCTGGGTTCAGTTACTTCACGGGCTGTAAAATTTGCCTCAGCATTCTAACCACTTGCGTTTCCTTATTGAGCGTAGTTCTTAGCATTGGGAACTTCCCTAACTAGAGGGGTTAAGTGGGTAGAGGATGGGTTTGAATAAGATGGTGGCTCAGAAGAATTTAGTTGAAGAAGTTTGGGGGATGTTTGGTTGAGTGGAATAGAAGGTACTATGGATGTATAAGGAATGGTTTGGATTTGAGATTGTACAGGAGAAGAGTGGGTAGAAGAATTATTTACTGGTGAATGGTTAGGAGAGAAAGAATCATTGCATTTTATGGGTTAAGAAATATGAATAGGAGAGTTTTAGGTATTAAAAGGAGAGGATGGAATATGGATGGGAGAATGTATAGTATTGGAAGGAGGAGGAGAATTTACAAATGGTTTTTCAGTATCTACAAGAGTAGAAACTGAGGGAATTGAAGGATTTACAGGAGAAGGTGAGATTTGAGGATTTACAAAAGAAGAGGGGGTAGGATTTTGAGGAACCTCTTAGTTAGCTATTTGACCCAAGGACGGGTCAGCCTGAGGTTGCTCATGCTGAGTAGAGGACTCCTCAACATGATTGAAAGAGGGTGTGGGGATGTTGGGTTCTTGGGGATTAGTCTCCTCAAGAATTAGGGAGAGGGTGTCTCCAACATCCTCCTTGCTGCTCACCACCTTCACATTATGTTGCAGGGGCTGTTGGTGGCAGAACGCCTAGGCTGAGTGCCTTTTACTTTGGCAAATGCTTTTTGAACTTCATTAGCAGTGATAAGACTTGGAGTGTCCTCTTCTCTAGACTTTTTTACCTCGCCATACTCCTCTAATTACTCAGAAAGAACCATTTTGCTCTTTCTTTGGTATAGGGACTCATCAGCTGCAGCCACATCTTCTTATTCCTTTGCCTGCTGCTCAGCTTGAATTTTAGCCTCCACTTCTCTTTTGGTGTGGGTTTTAGCCTTCATCTGCCTCCTTTGACGCTGGGGTTGAGTAGGGGCTTCATCGACTTTGGATTTTGCAGGGCTTTTCCCCCTTGCCTTGGAGGAAGAAGCCTTCTGCTTGGGAGAGGAGGCGGTGGCAGTGACTTTTTCTAGGATGCTGGATATGGGGGCTTTATCTGAGTCATCACTTTCATCTAAGTCCACCATAAAGCCATCTTCATCCTCCTTTAGGATGTCCATAGGTACTACTATCGGTACGCACTTCAGCTTACGCTTCTATTGTGCTTTATTATACCTAGTATGTACCTGGTTGTGAACCAGTTTGCTGAAGTGAACCATCTCAAATCACTTCTTCACTGACAAAAATGTATCACTGGACTCCCTAAAAAATTGAGTGAGTCCACTTTCGCTACCCTCATGAGTTCGGTAATGAGGTAACCATAATGATAGACAGTAGTCAGCTTGGTCAAATGGTGAAGAATCACCACTAACCAGTTTAGCTTCTTACCCTCTACCATATGGTAGACCACACACCTCTCAAAGTGGGTGCAGCTAATCACATACCCAATTTTTGATAGCAGCAACTTCACCACCAGCTCATGGCACATTCTCGCAGTTTAGCTCATACCGCTTACTGCTATCTCCCTTGATACAAAGTTTGCAGGGAGCTCCCAATCTTTTATAATAATTATGGCATCTTCATCACCTATTTTGCTGAGCTGAGTACCTTTGTTGGGCATGTTGAGGACACCCCTATCAATCTCGCATAGATGAGACTGGATTTGCCTCTAAAATCCATCATAAGAACATCATCAAACCCTTAGATTGTGTAGAGGTTTGAATAGAAGGCTCTGATGAGTCTTGTGATAGTAGGACCTTCCATCTTGAGAAAAGAACTTAGATATTGGTGCTTGATAATCCTGTGCATGGTTTTGTTTTGTAGCAACCCTTCATAGTCCACTCTATAAACGGGACCGAAATCCAGATTATCAGCCCATTCCACCTTGGTGAAAAGGGTTCTCTCTTGCAGAGTTAACTTCTTGGTCTTCCCTTCAGCATTTATTACAATCTTCATGGATGTGGTGCTCTTGAGTCTGAATGTAGTTCTGGTAATCGCCATTTGAGAGGATTGAAAAGGATTGAAGGAGAGGAGGAATTAGGGTTCGAATAATTCGAATTTCAAATTCACAGAAAGCAAGTAACCTTCTCTCTTCAACTGTTCAGCTTTTATAGACCTCAGAATCTCTCAGGGGTACATGGCACTACCACAGCTCAAGATGAAAATGAAAGCTGAGATGAGCATAAGATTAACCACCTCAGTAAAACGGTAACGTAGAGCTTGAATTTTAACCGTGAAGCAGTTCTCACACCGTTACTTTAAAATACTGATGGTGTTAACCACATTTCTTCTCAAGGCTTGATCTCCAACACTTAGCCAATTTTTGAGAATTTCAACTTCCTTCTTCTTTAATGTGGATTTGCCATACCAATTAACTGCCTCAGAACATAGAATTATTCCTTTGGCAATGGCTTGGTGAAAATGTCAGCGTTCTGTTCCTCAAAAGGAACATACTCCAGCTTGACATCTCCTCGTAGCACATGATCCCTAATGAAATGATGTCTAATGTTGACATGCTTCATCCTGCTATGCTGAACTGGATTTTTGGATAAGTCAATTGCTCTCTTGTTATCACACATAACTTCGAGATAATTTGACTTTATACCATAATCTTTCAGTTGTTGCTTAATCCATAGTAGTTGTGCTACACAACTTCCTACTGCCATGTACTCAGCTTCAGTTGTACTCAATGCAATAGAAGTTTGCTTCTTACTGTACCCTGAGACAAGACGCTCTCCAAGGAAATGGCATCCTCCTATTGTACTTTTCCTGTTGAGCTTGTCTCTACCATAATCAACATCTGTGAATCCCCTAGGAGTGAAATCTGAGTTTCTGGGATACCACAGACCTGCTTCAATCGAGCCTTACAAATACCTGAGAATTCTCTTAACAGTAGCTAAATGAGATTCTCTGGGATCAGCTTGATAACGAGCACAGTAGTATACAACATACTTTATGTCTGTCCTACTAGCGGTGAGATAAAGAAGAGAGCCAATGATTCCTTTGTAGAACTTATTATCCACAGGTTTTCCAACTTCATCTTTACTCAGGATAGTATTAATGGCCGTAGGAGTGGACATTGCTTTCGAATGTTCCATGTCAAATTTTTTTAGGACTTCTCTGGCATACTTAGCCTGATTGATGAAAATTACATCTTTAGTCTACTTGATTTGAAGACCAAGTAAGAAATTGAGCTCTCCCATCATAGAAATTTTGAATTCGCTCTTCATTTGCTTGTTGAACTCCTTGCATAGCTTCTCATCAGTTACTCCAAATATGATATCATCAACATATATTTGGGCTAGCAACACATCTTCCTTTCTTCGCTTGATAAACAGAGTCATATCTGCTTTTCCTCTTTCATAGCATTTGCTAATCAAGAAATTGGTCAGCCTCTCATACCAAGCTTTAGGAGCTTGCTTCAATCCATAGAGAGCTTTCTTCAATTTGAAGACATTGTTCTTTAGATCTTCAAAGCTTTGAGGCTGGCGAACATAGACTTCTTCTTGAATAAATCAATTCAGGAATGCGCTCTTAACATCTATTTGAAATTATTTAAAGTTCATATGAGATGCGAAAGCATACAAGATTTGAATTGCTTCAAGTCAGGTAACTAGAGCATCATCATAATCGATTCCTTCTTGCTGATTGTAGCCTTGCACAATAAGCCTAACTTTGTTCTTGAAAACAGAGCTATCTTCATCAAGCTTGTTCTTGAAAACCCGTTTGGTTCCAATAATTGATTTCCCTTTCGGCTTCGAAACTAGATCCCAAACATCATTGCGCCTGAATTAATCTAGCTCCTCTTGTATTGCAATCATCCAATAATCATCTCCTTATGCATATGCAAACTTCTTGGTTTCGATCAATGAAATGAAGGCTGGATGACTCATCATTCTGCTGAGCTGACCTCGCATCATTATAAGATTATGAACATCATCAACTATGTTGTCTAGCAGATGGTTGCGGTGAATGCTAATCTCTCTTGGAAGACTCGGATCAACTGTTAGAGGATAAACAATGGGATGCTAAGGTGGAGGTTGATCTTCTCCATTGTTGAAGTTGATAGAAAGATCCTCATCATCTTTAGCTTCCTCAGCTTCAGGTTCTTATGCTAGGTTGGGTAGCATAGAGAGTGGCAAACTGAGTTGATCTGCTTGCTAGGGTACTCCTTCAACTTCATCAAATGGACATCTATCTGCATTGTTAGTTTTATCGAAATCCACATGCATATACTCCTCTAATAGGCCGGTTCTTTTGACATATATTCTATATGCCCTGCTGTTAGTTGAGTATCCCAGAAAGATACCTTCATCAGACTTAGGATCAAACTTACCTAGTTGCTCCATGGTGTTAAGAATAAAGCACTTACAACCAAATGATTTGAGATGACCAATCTTAGGCTTGCACCCTCGCTAAAGTTCATAGGGTGTCTTCTCAAGAATTGGGTGAATTAAAACCTGATTCAAGATATAACAAGTTGTGTTAACAGCTTCTCCCCAAAAGTACTTTGGTAGATTATTATCACTTAGCATGGATCGAGCCATTTCAACTATGGTTCTATTCTTCCTTTCTACAACCCCATTTTGTTGAGGCGTATAAGAAGAAGAGAAGTTGTGGTCAATACAATGCGCTGAACAGAATTCTTCGAAATGTAAATTCTTGAATTCACGTCCATGATCACTTCAGATTCTACTGATTTTGTTCCTATTTCGTTCATTATCCGGAAGCTGAGCTTGATAAAAGATTCATATGTTTAATCTTTGCTACTCAGCAAGACTACCCAAGTGAATCTCATGAAGTCATCCACAACCACCAACAAAAATCTCTTACCACCCATGCTCATTGGCTGAACTGGGCCGAAAAGATCCAGGTGAAGGAGCTCTAATGGTCACTTAGTTACTACGTGGTTAATTGACTTAAAAAATTTCTTAACTTGCTTACCTAGTTGGTAAGCTGAGCATAGTTTATCATTTTCAAAGCTGATGCTAGGTAACCTCACAACTAATTGCTTTTTGGCTAGTTTGGACATATGTTCATATTTATATGATACAACCTTCTATGCTAAAGCCACAAATTATCCTCCTTAGATACAAGACACACATTAGTGGAGCTAGGGGATAAATCCATCATATATACATTATTGATTTGAGGAGTAAAGAGAATAGTAAAATCAGTCTTACAGTGAATTAATGAGCATCCTAATGAGTCGAATGTAGCCTTTTTGCCTTTTTCACAAAGCTGGGCTACACTAAGTGATAAGTGTATAATTACACTTATTATCATATTAATTTTATACACTAAACACTATAGTTTTAGTCATTTTTATACTTCATATAAAAGATTTCACGTATATGTAGTTGTTTTTGGTGCAAATCTAGATACTAGGTAAATCTAACATGATCTAAAGTGGAATTCTATGTAAAAAGAGTGAAAAAGGTGCGAAAAGATGCGTGGAACTTAAAGATTTGGCTTAGGATTGAAGCTGTCAAAGATCGGTAAAGTTACAAGGAGAATTTTGAAGAAAAACATATTTCACGGTTGTGACAACCACTAGCGGTCATGACTTAGTATTCTTCAGAACAGAAAATTGAAAGTATTCATGGTCGTGACATGTATATCGCGGTCACGATGTGGACGGGTTTTTTGGTCAAATCTTCTTAACTACCAACCACCAGATAAGAACGATCAACCGCCATCAACTACTAAATGAAAAGACACCTTTTGGAAGTCAACCAATCATGAAACGGTGCCTATCCATTATGGAAAAGATTAAAGCTTCTCAACCAATCACAATGAAGTGATGCAATCTTTCACCAATGGACACAACTCTTCATATGGATAGATGCAACCCTTCGAACTCTATAAATAGGGCTCCAAACTCACCAATTTCATGGACAAAAAAGAGGGTGTGTATTGAGTGCATGCTATTGAGTGGTGTTGTGTGTAGATAGAGAGAAAAATTATTTAGTTTTCTCTATGTTCAGAAGTGTTAGCAAGAAAATGTATAAGTGATTTGAATCCTTATTTCGATCACTAGATTTCTTTACATATTCGAGCGATTGTTGTATAAGTGTAAGTGCAAATCACTTATCAATAAAAGTTTTCATTCTTCAACATTCGTTTATTCGATATTCACAAAGAATAGCATCATAGCAGAGGTTCTGTATGAGTCGAGACCGAATTCAAAGCAGACGCAGGAATTGAGGGAATTGACAACTCCCATTAAAGAGTGGATATGATTTGATCAACTTTAGCTTTCACTTGCATACCTTACGACTTTGCTTTGCTTTCTACTTATACTTTCTATTTCGAAGTTTATGATATGTTTATGTGTCATAATGTATATTTCGTGTTGAGTCTTTTATATTAATCAAGTTATATGCTTTTGATTTAACTTTAAGAGTAGTTTCGGGGTTAACGAGATTGTGTATAATCACTGGATCTTTGATAATAACACTATTTAGTGAGCGAACATTTTTGGAATGGTAACTTGCTAAATATGGCTATGTGAGAGTGACCCGTACTAAGCATAGTAATATTGTTATCTAGGTTTATATAATAGTCATAATTTGTTTGCACTAGATTTAGAAAAGTCATTTCACGTGTTGCTCTGCGGTGAATAATAGAATATCTGACTGTCTAGAACCGAGTCTGTTAAATTAATCTAGTGAACGTAATATCTTTGATGACCTTGCATGTTTTCTTTGCCATACTTATTCGTAGGGAAAATCTATATACTTTTATGTTCTCTATTCTTTCATACATTTATCTATTCATCCATCATTCCAATCCTCCCAACTAAAATTAAATCTATTTTATTTTCTTTATTCCATTTTCTTATTGATCTTTAGAGCTTATCCTTCCCTGTGGGATCGATATCTTTTAAAACTACATCGTAACTATATACTTACAGCGGTCACCATTTTTCTATTTAGATAAGCGGTATTGACAACACCTATTCGTATTTTGAACTTTTATCTTATCGGTAGAAAAGTGGAGAACAAGGTTTTTGGCTTCGTTTTAGAATATAACCCCTTAGATTCATTGGATTTGAAACCTTGCGATCAAGTTTTTAGCGCCATTGCCGAGGAAGGCAAGTGCATTTTAAAGATCAATTTGCCGGAGAATAGGCAATTATAATCTATATATTATTTATTTTATTTTTCTTATGATATTTATATTTTCTTGTTATTGACATATTTTTCTTGCTTATTCATTGAGTTTTCTTTCTAGCTTGTGCATGCCAAGTACATGTAGTTTGGGAGAAAGTTTGGTGACTTTCGAATAAGAAATAGAATGATTTGGTAGGACAAGGAAACGAAAATATAAGAGAAAAGAGAGAAGAATGGCTGACGATCAACAGCAAGTTGAAAACCCAAACCCAAACCCAAATCCAAATCCAAATCCAAATCCAAACTAGGATCAACCTCAACCAAGGCTTATGGATTATGTTATTCCGACCATTAACTGTAATAATCAAGGAATTGCTAGACCGCCAATTGATGCGAATCAATATGAATTAAAACCATCATTACTTTAAATGATTAGCAATAATGTGCAATATTATGGTCTACCCAATGAAAATCCAAATTCTCACATTTGCAAACTTTTTAGAAGTCTGTGATAGTTTCAAAATGCCCAATGTTCTTGATGAAGCAGTTAAACTTCGCTTATTTCCCTTTACACTTCGTGATAAAGAAAAAGTTTGGTTAAATTCATTATCCCCAAATTCAATCACTACTTGGAACCAATTAGCCCAAGCCTTTCTGACTAAATATTTCCCTTTAGCAAAAATCGCAAGGCTCATTAAAGAAAACACTTCCTCTACCCAGAAAGATAGCGAATCCTTATACGAAGCCTAGGAACGTTATAAGGAACTTCAAAGAGTTTGTCCTCATCATGGTTTACCTCAGAATGCTATTATGCAAAAATTCTACAATGGAATAAATCATGCAACAAGAGGAATGATTGATGCCATAGTTGTGGGATCTCTTATGAAGAAAACTAGTCAAGAAGCTTTTGAAGTTTTGGAAGATATGGCAAGTAACAATAGTATGTGGCCAGTGGAAAGAGCACAAGTAAGTATTACTAATCCTACTCATTCATATGCTGCATCTACATCTTCTAGTTCAGTTAAAAAGGTCAATGAATTAGATTCTATTTTTGTTATGCAAGCATAAATATCTGCTTTATCTAACAAAATAGATAACATGCATATAAGTAAGAATAACCCTTTGACATGTGCAAATTGTGGTCAAATTGGACATACAGCTTTTGAGTGTAACTTTAACCCATGTGTAGGGGAGCAATTAAGTTATA
>CATIWQ010691213.1:0-12076 GCA_949673415.1 Euphorbia schlechtendalii
ATCCTATTTATAATGAAATGTTGAAGCATAGAGACAAAACAACTTTCGGTGATGGCTCCCAAAAAATCAACTTTCGGTGGCTTTCGGTGATGGGCCCCAAAAAACAACTTTCGGTGGCCCCACGTGTGGACTTTCATAACATAAAGGATATAAGAAACACAAAGTATCAACATAGAAAGAAATAAAGATGAGAAGGAACGCAATCGAAATATTCCTGAATTCCAACATTCAAAGTGTATTCTGATAAGGCTTTCAAGACACGCACAGTGATCTCTATCGATTTCAATCTTTATTTGTACGAATCTTCTTCTTAGATAGAAGAATTCTTGTAAATGAAGAGTATAATATGAAGAACAATTATTTCATTGATAAGTGTTTTTCAAGTACACTAAAATAATAAACTCTCGATAATAAGGAAAAATCTACAAAGAGAATGATTTCACTTTAAGTTTTTACTTATTTATCTTTTTGAAGAACAAAACTGAAGATGGCCTCTTTCTTGTCTACCTCCTCTGAATCTGGCCAAAATTCATCTATATATAGGTGTGAAAATTTGTGTTGTTTCACTCTTTAATGGTTGGTAAAAAGGTGTCTTTTTAGTTTGTAGTTATGACAGTTGATGGCGGTTTAAAATCAATTAAGATGAAAAAATTTGTACTCATGAATTAGGTGTGTCGTGATCCTGACATTGTGTCACGGTCATGACTTTTGCAATTGAAACTTTCTACCTCTTGATGTAGCTTTTCCACGAACGCGAGTCATATGTCGCAGGCACGAACAGGCAAACACCCAGTCTTTTATCTTGGACTTAGCCATTTTCAGACTTCTTCACTCAACCTTTAATTGTCTTAATATTATGTTCTTTTGCATCATTTTCTACACTTTTTGTAGTAAATTCTGATTCCAAGCGAATTCCATCTCCATTGCATTTAAAACCTGTAATGGCACAAAAAACAACTACATGCGCCACGTGAAATATTTTAAGTGGAAGTAAAAATACTTAGAAAAGATATGTGAAAATGGAGAAATATATATTCAAATAAGTGTTGTTTCGACACTTATCAAATGGCTTAGAAAGAGATATTTAAAATTATACAAGGGCTTGTATGGTTTACCAAACATGTAAGTATGAGCCCATGAAGTCTCCTAATTTGTTGCAGCCGTTACCTATACCAGAAAATATCTGAACTAGCATCATCATGGATTTCATCGAGGGATGGCCCAAAGCTTGTGTGAAGGAAGTGATCATGGTCATTGTAAATAGATTGACTAAAGTTGCACATTTCTTTGGTCTTCTGATGAATCTTTGGCCAAACTGTATTTGTGTGGGATTTTTGAATTACATGGGTTTTTAGGGTCAAACGTTAGTGACAGGGATCCCATATTTTTTAGCTTATTTTGGAAAGAGCCGTTCAAATTGCAGGGAGTGCAGCTGGCAAGAGCAACAACTTATCACCCTTAATATGATGGACAACCAGAGGTTTTCAATAGATGACTTGAGACTTATTTGAGATGTATGTCTCATCAACATCCTGGGCAACGGTACAATTGACAGTGCTTGGCAGAGTGGTTGTACAATACGACCTTGCATTGTTCAATTTATTCCACTCCTTATGAGGTTATGTATGGAGTTCCACCCCTCTCTTTATGCTCTCTACATCCCGGGGATCACAATTGGCTAATGTGGATCAACTATTGACAGAGAAATGGCCTAATAAACAATGAAGTATCAAGTGGAACGGGCACAAAAAGGGCATAGTTAGCAGATAAAAGGCCGGAGAGGAAGTTTGAGACTAGTGATTGGGGTTTTATCAAGGTCAAACCCTGTAGACAGTAGAGTGTTGAATAGAGATCAAACAACAAACTTTCTCCTCTGTATTTTGGGAGTCGAGGACAGGATTGGAGAGGTGCCGTATCATTTAGCCATGCCAGCTCATTCTGCAATTCATCCAGTACAACATGTTTCTCAATCTCAACTCAAGAAAAGAGTTCCAAAAGAAATGCAGTTGATTGATGTAGGAGCTGTAACAGGAAGAAAGTAGCCGCTAGCAATTTTGGAACGAAAATTGGTCAAGAGAGGAAATCAGGCCGAACCCAAGTTGCTAGTTCAATGTCCGCGTGAAGATGAAGTTCAAGCTACTTGGGAATTTGCCAATGAAAAGAAGAAAAGATTTCCAGATTTCAATTTGGAAGGCATCTTTTAAGGGATGGAGAATGATGTGGCTAATTCTCAAGCCTTGTTGACTTTTCCATTTTCCTTGTTGATCGCATTTTATCATTTCCTTGTTACGTTTTAATTGTTACGTTTTAATTAGCTAATATTAACTGATGTTTAGTTAAACAGTGTGTTTTGAGCTGTAATTGTTAACAGCCTTTTGCTTTTGTTAGCGTTCATACTTGCAGTTTATGATAAACCGATTCATTCTTCTTTCTACCCCATTACGGTTATCTACTAACTGCATAGAATCATTCTGTTAGGTTTGGATGTGTCATATAAACAAAAGTATAACCATAACAAAATGAGATTATGTATTGTCCGTAATCCACAACTTACACATGAGAGATTTTGACTTGCCCGACCTCATCCTTCCTGCTCTTCCTTGCAAAGAAGGATAATATTATTGAATTAACGCATTTATTACAATTAATTAACCAATTCAGCAAATATGGTGAAATGAACATCAACAAATGTAGCTGATATAATCTAGCAAAAGGAAAAATATTCCACTTTTACATATTTCAATAATGACACTTTTTTTCTATGCACTCGCCTACTCTTGTGCAAATATTTACACTAAAAACAAGTTCAGGCATGCAATACATTGATGCTTTGAAATAACCTCACTTGAAACTGCTAGTTCTGATGCAACGTTTCTACAAGAGGAAGTTGGTTTTCATATCTTGACAAACCGAACATCACTCTGACCAAATGCAGTTCCACAACCAGGGCACTTTCTGTGGCGAATCTCTAAATTCCTCTGTATACATGGATTGCAGAACAGATGATAGCATTTCACTATCACTACCTGCACAGTAACCCGAAATTTTATCAATCCGATCTGTTCTTTTCAACCTTTCAACAATCTTTCAGGTCAGTTCAGTTTTAGTTAACTGCCATCTCATTTAATTTCAGTATAATTAAGTACACCTAAAATAACTTGAAAACTATATATATGTATCGTAAAAAGTTATAAGCTAGCCAGCTGGTGAACTTGCCTCCTTTGGCCTGTCAGAACAGACGCTACATTTGAGCATACTTTTGCACTCTTTTATTTCATCCTGGATTCTTTGTATTGTAGCCTCCCCACTTTCAGAAGTCATCTCAGCAATCTTATCATTTAACTCCATAAGCTCTTCATCAAGTTTCTTCCTCTCCGCCCTGCAACATAACAAGTGTTTGAAGTCGAATAATATCATATGTTAAGAAGCGTTTAATTTACAAATGAGTATAATGTAATTTCTAATAGATTTAGACGAGCAAGATTAGTGGCATTTTCCTGGGCATCATTAGGCAGAGGTAAGGAAGTTACGTTGAGAAAACAAGCGCTTTGACATACAAGAGTTAAGCCGTTTCTAATATATTCACTCTCATTTGGTTAAGATAAGGTTCTACTAAATTTGCTGGGAAATCAAATTAAACACAAATCACAAATGACTGAGAATTATGAGGGTCTCACAATTAGCTCTCATAGTAAAAAAAGGCACCCACCTTTCATTGTGTAATTCCGTTCGAACTTTGTCCATCTTCTTTTGGATTTGTTCATGTTCTTTATCAGAAGAAGTAACTGAATGCTTAAGCCACTTTAACTCCTTTTCAGCATCCGTCAATTCCCACCTTGCAGTGTCAAGATTGACAGCCAAATGCCTGTCTTCTTCAGTTGATCTTATTGCCTCTATCATGCAAGCTTTCATCTGCAATATTCATTCATCAATCAATTCCAAAGGGTTCTGAAGTAAAGCCCAAAGAAACCAAGGAGTGTGTTAGCAAGGCAAAGGGCAGCGAGACCTCTCAAGTAAGAAAATCAGAAACTTATAAAACAAATACTAGAATCAATTTCTATGATCTGCTTATGGATGATATCAAAATACTATTGGAAACAATTTGGCAGAATACATCTGGAGCCCCCTAAACTTGTCCCTAATGCGCCATTTTCCCTCCCGAACTTTCAAAAGTTCCAAATAACCCCTTGAACTTGCAAAAAGTCCACCAATTTTCCCCCACAATGCAACATGTCAGAATCTGATTGGAGAGAGAAATCAGTAAAATGACATTTTTGAACAGTCAAATCAACCAAAAGCTGGCACATGACATTGAGGGAGAAAATTGATGCACTTTTTGCAAATTCAAGGGGTTATTTGGAATTTTTGAAAGTTTAAAAGGAAAATCGACAAGTTTAGGGGGCTTCCAATGCATTAAAAGCCAACAAATTTAAAATATTAGCTTCCCAGCTGAAAGCCCAAAGAGACTGTCACCCCAGAAATATGCAACTTACATGCAAAAGGTTAAATCAACTTCAGGGGAAAAGTAAAGACGAAAACAAATAGACAAAAAGATAAGGAATACATACGCAAAACCCAAAAATACCCTCTCACATGACATGTGCATGCCATAAACAGGAGTGCCAGCCCAGGCTAAACGTCAAAATATCAGGTAAATTCCAGTACTTGAACCTATTCCTCTGTACCTTGATTTAAAATACTGAAGTCCTTACTCAAACTTTTATTAATCCAAAATCTGAAGTATATATTGTGAAAATGGCATCTGGCACATGAATATATTTCAAAGTATAAAGAACAAAATGATACAACTGTTAGCAGCATGGAAGTTTAATAGGTTTACCTCAACTAATAAAAGTTGACAATACTATCACTACGCAATAAATTTCAGATCAACATGATTATGCCCCCGCTCCTACTCCAGCACAATCTTCTACTATTACAAAGATCCTACCAACCATGATAATGGAAAACAACTATAGCATACCTCTAACTACACAGAAAAAAGAGTTAAGTCGAAACACAAAAGCTTTTGAACAATTTACCTGCTGCTCATATTGATGTATTTTTGCTTTCAAATATTCTACTGAAGTATTAACTTGTTGAAGTTGCTTTGCTAAGGCTTGCTTCTCACAGAACAGAGAGCTCTGTTCTTGCTTTGTCTTCACACTCTCAGACACTAACTGCGTTTTAAAATCTCATCAACAAATTTTGTAAATCTTGTAACTAACTAAATAGAACAAAATATAATAAATTTATACATGATACATAATTAAAAATTACCTTGATATTGTAGTCATCCCTATCCGCTACTTGTTGTAATAAATGTTGGTTTTGTGTTTGCATATCTTCATATGCTTGCCCAATGGTCTGGAAAGAGAAACAATTTAGCATTAACTCGTTTACAAAGATTAGATGGATATAAATAGTAACAAATAACAAGTTCAATAGAGTTGTCAAAAAAGATATAGGACAAGCAACAAACCTCAATTTCGGAGATATATGACTGAGCCTCCTTGTCTTTACTTTTAATAGCTTCTGTGATCTCCCAAACATCTCTGTACATGAAGTAACAGCAGAATAAAGTCAAGTTTGTCTTCACATAAAATATTGTTAACAATACTATGTGCGCTCTTTAATTACACAAGAACATATATAATCCATTTTGCCAAGAACCTGAATCCACACAACAAGATGGTGGTCTACACTTCTGTTTGAACTAAATACGTAAAAGACCGACACAAAAAATTGCTCAGAATATATCATTATACGGTAACCATTCATTTTAATTTGAATAGAATCAACAGGTACTTCAGTTCAATGGAAAGCATTAAGGAGTAATTCCTGAATCAATAGCACCATAATCATCATCATGAGTCAGAAAGCGTAGCTATGCTACATAATACATAATTATCTCTGCTGTAAGGTTAAATGCATGCACAATGCTTAACCTAGATCGAGAGATTAAAAATAATTTCTTTATATTCATTTCTCATTTTTGTTGTCTTTTTCTAGCCTACTGAACCATGTATACTACAGAAAGTGCAATATTCGTCCTCCATAAAATATTAAAATGACTTGAGATGGCATACTAGCTGATAAGCGATAACTCATGTTTCACTTGGAAGTGATTTTGTTAATTAGGTTCCACTTAAAAGCATTCTTAGCATGTTCATATTTCTACTACTTCAGCAACTAAAGTTTCATGGAAACAAGAGAATTTGCCAATCGGCATAGTAGCCTTCAGAGATAACTGATGTTATAGAATATAGGATAAATTAACTTAACTAATTAAAATAAAAGGCTAAGAAGAAAAAAAAAAGGAAGCTAATCAAATAATAATAAAAGTAGAAAGAAAAGACCTTAATATATGGCAGCAGTCAACAATTCATCTATGCTCGAAAAAAATGATTTCATAATGTGCATAAAAACTTTAGAAAAATGACGATATAACATAACCAACCGTTCAGAAGCATCAAGTCTGGCCCTTAATTCATTTATCTCAGCTTCAGCAGCCGAAAGCCTAAGTTGGCAAGCACTCTCAGCCTCGTTAGCAGCTTTGACTCTCAACTCTAGACTATGTTCATCTAAAGCACACCTAAGGACTTCAGCTTGCAAGTGTGCCCTGCGTTCTGATTCCCTGATTTCCTGCATGTCTCTGCACAATAGGTCATTGATGATTATGATCATAGACTAAAATATGGTTGCTAATAATAAATAAAAGAGTATGTAAGGACATGTTCAGATCCATGTAGCAATATCAAATATATTGCAACACCAACTGTTAGAAAATGTACCAGTACAAACCACTAAACTAGACCTATTTTGTAATCGGGAAGTCTTTTAGAATAATTCTAAGCAGACAAAATATTATCAATGCCTTTCTGATAAAGCTTCAGGCAGAAGTCACATATAATTATTCAGGCAGTTTCATTCTAGTTTTACACAATCTGATCTAGGCTATTCAACATGCTTAAGAAAAAAAAATTCAGGTTGAATTCAAAATTTCATATACTAAGAATAAAACATCAGTCACCTGTAATGTGAACTTATAAATGGAAATATGAATTGGACTTAGTTGTTATGCAGCCAAGGCACAAGGAAGCTAAGTGAGCATAAGCGCTAGCCCAATGGCACAAGGCACAAATAAGTAAAAATATTTAAATCATAAGTAATCAAAATTGTATGATTCAAGATACAAATCTTACTCTGAGTTGATTCATCCCAAAATCGATCTAAATCTATAAGGTGAATCTAAATCCACCTGAGTTAGTCACGAAACTACCGATTTGGTGGGGTTTCTACCAAAGCGGACATTTCTACCAATTTTGTCAATTCGTGAACTCAACTTTAAAAAAAAAGAACTATGTTTTTCGCAACAAAATAGAAAATTATGACAGATACAAATTGAGAAACAAATTTAGGAAGATTACAAAATCGGAACACAAATACAGTTAAGAAAAGGTTAATTAATTCACTGCCTAATAAAAATAGAATTCAAGAAAGTCCACATGACTCAAAAATCAAGAATCTAAAGTGAAATTATGGAAGAAGAATAAAATGATGATGATTTCCCTAACAATTCTCTTGCTGATGCACAATGATTAGTGAATTGGTTTTATTAAGATCACCCCACAATAGTTCACCCCACCTAGCGTGAGATTTATGTTTGGTTGTTGGTAATTTTGTATTAGATTTGAATTTAAAGTACTGAATTGGATAAAAAGATTTTTTATATATTCAAATTGCATTTAAGACTATAATTCCATAACATCTTAAGCTGAATATGTTAAATGTTCTAATAATTTATAATTAAATGAACTTCAAAATTCACAAAAATTGAACTTGATCTCAATTCGACAACTATGAGCAAAATTAAAACAAGTGATAAATAACAATAAACTTTTATTGACTTATAGTGATATTGTAACTTTGCTAATCATTTTGTAGTTTACTGGTACTGAAAATTTCATTTGTCTTCCTACATATGAAGTATTAAAGTAGTGTCAAAGCCTCTAATTTGCTTTTAAGATTTGATATTAAGTGCAATAGTTTATACAACAACAACCATTTCAAATCAATAAAAAAATGAAAGGAATAAGTAAGATTTAAAATAGATCACCGTTTAATTTGGAAAATGATTCAGAAAAAAAGGAAAGAACCGATGACATCGTAAAAATATGTTGTCATTTAATCTTGTTTAATTGTGTAAATAACATCTATATTCTTCTCAATGTTTCCAAGAAAACTATGAAGTAGAATCAACTGATCTGTTTTAATATGAAGTACAGAATTAGAAATTGATCATTGCTTTCTAAATTAGCATCTAGAAAACACGAAAAAATCCGTAAATTCCACCATAGGTTGTCATGTCATGTGGTTTTTATATAAATATTTTAAATTCATCTTTTGATGGTATTACTTTCTAGTACAATATCATTAATCAAAATCATTTACGACACTTCAATGATATGACGAAAAAAAAAAAAATTATTGTACTATATAGAGTATTTAACTTCTTATTTATGCAAGAAAAAATTTCTTTACTTTAATTAACTAGATTAGAAAGGCATTTCAAGGCAGTAAATCCATTAAAATTTACATATCTCCCAGCGGACTTTCAGAATTATATGGACGTTTTCAAGTGAAAATTTCCACATTTGGAAAAAGTAAAAGACATTTTTTTACATGTTTGGTTCATGGAATTCCTATTCCATGGAATAGAATAGAAATGAGTGAAAGAATGTGAAATATGGTAAAATATTTGTGTTCGATCCAATATAGTTATTATTCCTGGCTATTCCACCTCTCATGAAATAGAGGTGGAATACAAATTCTATCATTTTAACTAGGATTAGCTCTTCCATGAGATATGCAGTAGATATTAAAAACTATAATGGATCCAACAGAAATCATCTATCCTATTTCACATTTTTATTCTATTCCATGGGATGGCCATTCCGCGAACTAAATGCCACCCTAGTGTTATGGCCCTAGGATATAGGTATGGGACGGGTTCATTTCTATTTTGTTTGATGTTTTGATCAAGTTACACTAAGCAACAATTCAAGGCTTTCATTGCCATGTTTGAAGATAGTGACAGGATAGGAATTACGGAGGAAGGGAATATCTAATTCAAGAAACAAACGAATTGACTGGCTAGCTCAGAGGTCTGGTGCATGACATGATTGCAACAAAGGGTTTGGACCCATATGGGTCAGGCTACGCCCAAGAACTATTATTTTGCTGTCATATATCTTCAAATATTGCAAATTATTATAGTACAGAGTTATGGTAATATTTGCAATTCTCATCACTGGCATTGTTAGTAAGAAAAAACTAAGTTGCAAACAGCACATGGAGGTTTTGTATTAACTATTGAAGAGTGTATTTGCATAATGACCGTGAGGTCCCCCTTGGTATCTGTATGTATTACAGCAGTTACAAGTCAATAACAAGCTTGTATGTAGTTCATGTGTATAATTTCATGAAGGATAAAATGGAGGAACACAAGCAAGTAATTTTCAGAAGATAAGTTTCAAGAGATCATAAGGTTTATCTAAACAAGCCCTCGACATTAATCAAAACATCAAATAAAGCAGAAAGCTGACCCTTCACAAATCTAGACCCTAGAGCCAGTTTATTTTCCTAAACACATAATAGAAACCCAAAATTAAACTAGTCCCAATACCATGAGAACACGGAGAACGTGAAAACTATAGTACCTCTATTATGAATGAATATGTATATTCCAAACTGTAGAGAATCCATGGATCTCGGAGAGTGTTGAGCTTGATAAGCATGAGTGAGCATAAAAGTAGGGTTGAACCCATCTAACACAAAACCAATTGGCTTGTGTTAAGGCCCAATCTACTCAACTTATATATTATTCAATATTCTTATTTATTTCTAATGTGGGATAAAACACATCTCCAACACACACTAAGAAAATATAATATGGCTAATTTTATTCCAATTATTTAAGCAACAAAGGCTGTACATATCTGTAACAGTAACCTATTAACATAATACAACAAGCTGACTGACAAGACACCAACCTGATCCAATCTGTATTCACATCATAGTAGTCAAAGGAGCGGCTAGCCTTATTGCTCAAGCGCCTCCTCACATGCTAAAGGCATGAGGATGGACACGCCATGCTTTAAGCACGCCTGATGCCAAAATTAGATTTTTTTAGAAAAACAATTTGGAAATGTAACAATTTAGGTAATTTTAAGTTCAGGAAAGAGAAGAATTTAGGAAACAGAAATTAGGGAAGAGAAATTCAGAAAGAATAAAAATGAGGAAAGATAAATTAGGAAAAAATATCCATTATAGAATTGAGAAGTAAACGAGAGAAATTTCAAAGGAAAAAGAATTTAGGGAGAGAAATAGTTAAAAAATAAAGAAAGACATCTTGATGTTAAATTCAAATCGAATAAAAGTTCCTAGTTAGTTATCTAGCCTGTACACTTATTTTACTTACAAGTATACATGTATAGCAAATGTATGATACTTGTAGAGAATCCGTGGGCTGGGAGAGTGTCGGGCTTGATAGCTTGAGTAAGCATACAAGTGGGGTTGAGCCCATCTAACACAAAGCCAATTGGCTTGTGTTAAGGCCCAATCTACTCCACTTATATGCTAATCATTATTCATATTTATTACTGATGTGGGATAATCTCAACATCTCCCACACTCCCCCTCAAGTGCAACTGGGCCTAGACCAGTTGTTACTTGCCAAACATTCCTTGGCCTATCTCATCGGAGGCTCAAGGTCATCAACGGGTCTAGTCTTTCTCTGCTAGCCCAAACTCCACCAGGACTTAAACACGAACCCAGGATCAGGCCTTCTTCTCACTCTGATACCATGTAGATTACAGAGTAATTAGGGAGAAAAGTATTGTGTATTTTGTATTGATATAATACAGCTATTTATACAGATAAAATGGGTACATAAATGGAAAATAATAAAGCTAATTAATTCTAATTGCTAAACATTCTTCTAAATTCAAGCCTACTGTTACAGCAATTGCTGTACATTCCATAACACTTCCCCTCAAACTGGAGCAAAGATATCGATCATCCCCAGCTTGGTACAAATGTAGTTGACCCGATTACCATGTATGGCTTTGGTGAATACGTCTGCTAGTTGGCTTCCGGTTCTAATGTGTTGAGTTGAGATTGTACCATCTTCTAACTTTTCTCGGGTGAAGTGACAGTCAACCTCAATATGCTTGGTCCGTTCATGGTATACCGGATTGTTAGCAATGTAAATGGCCGCTTCGTTGTCACACCACAACTTCATTGGCTTTGTTTGAGCAAACCCAATTTCTCCAACTAGGTGTCGTAGCCATACAAGCTCACACGTTGTTTGTGCCATAGCCCTGTATTCAGATTCTGCACTCGAATGTGATACAACATTTTGCTTTTTACTTTTCCAAGATACGAGATTACCTCCAACAAAAACACAATAACCAGTGGTGGATCGTCTATCTGTTACGTCACCAGCATAATCAGCATCAGTAAATCCCTCTATCATATGATGACCATGATTTTGGTACAAAATTCCACGTCCAGGCGCTCCCTTGAGATATCTCAAAATATGAGTCAAAGCATCTCAATTTGAAGTTCTAGGAGATGATACAAACTGACTAATCACACTAACTGGAAATGCAATGTCAGGACAAGTGATTGTAAGATAGTTCAACTTTCTGACAATCCATCTATATTTCTCGGGGTTATCTAATAGATTGCCATCAACTTTCAACTTCACATTTGGTATCATTGGTACATCACGTCTTTGCTTCAATCAAACCAGCATCTTTCAATAAATCTAAGCAATATTTTCTTTGAGATAAACGAATTCCTTTACGGCATCGTGATATTTCAATTCCAAGAAAATATTTCAATGGACCTAGGTCTTTTGCCAGGAACTGAGTTCCAAGAAATGCTTTCAACTTCTTAATTCCAGCTTCATCACTTCCGGTAATAACAATATCATCCACATAAACAACTAACAAAATACACCCATGAGCAGATGATGTAAAGAACACCGAGTGATCATATGCACTTCTTC
>CATIWQ010691235.1:0-19718 GCA_949673415.1 Euphorbia schlechtendalii
AGTGATTATACACGATATTGTTAACCCTGAAACTACTCTTAAAATTAACTCCAACGCATATAACTTGATTAATATAAAAGACTTAGCACGAAATACGCATTATGACACATAGACATATCATAAACTTCGAAATCGAAAGTATAAGTAGAAAGCAAAGCAAAGTTGTAAGGTATGCAAGTAAAAGCTAAAGTTGATCAAACCGTATCCACTCTTTAATGGGAGTCGTCAATTCCCGCAATTCCTGCGTCTGCTTTGAATTCATTTTCGTCCCGTACAGAACCTCTGCTAGGATGCTATTCTTTGCAAATATTGAACAAACGAATATTGAAGAACGAAAACTTTTATTGATAAGTGATTTGCAAGTACACTTATACAACAATCGCCCAAGAATATAGAGAAATCTAGTGATCGAAACAAGGATTCGAATCACTTAAACATTTTCTCACTAACACTTAAGAGCGTAGCGAACTCTCTATCTATACACACACTATATCTCTCTCTAATTACACTCTAATGTTCTCCTATCTGTTAGTGTTGCACACCATTGCATGAAATTTGTGAGGGATTAGAGCCCTATTTATAGAGTTCGAAGGGTTGCGTCTATCCAAACGAAGGGTTATGTCCATTGGTGAAAGATTGCATCTCTTCATTGTGATTGGTTGAGAAGCTTTGATATAAGGATAAGCACCTTTTCATGACTGGTTGACTTCTGATAGGTGTCTTATCGTTGGTAGTTGATGACGGTTGATCATGCTTATCTGATGGTTGGTAGTTAAGAAGATAAAACCAGAAAACCGTCCAAGTCGTGACCGTGATACACAAGTCACGACCGTGAATCTTTGATTGCCAGACTTCTGTTTCTGAAGAAAACAAGTCGCGATCACGAATGATTTTCATGATCGTGAATTGAGTTTTACTCAGAAATCATCTTGTAATTACACCAATCTTCGACAGCTTCGATCCTAATCCAAATCTTTAAGTTCCATGCATCTTTTTGCATGTTTTTCACTCTTTTTTCATAGAATTCCACTTTAGATCATTTTACTCCCAAGATTTTCCTAGTATCTGTATTTGCATAAAAAACTACATACCACATGAAATCTTTTATATGAAGTATAAAAATGACTAAAACTATAGTGTTTAATGTATAAAATTAATGTGATAATAAGTTTAATTACACACTTATCATACACATCTCCTTATAATCTGATCTGCACACAACTTGAACAAGAAGGGTTACTCCCAAAAATAGTATTTAACATTAGCAAAGAATTTCTTCTTTTGAGCATATGTCAAAAACTTTTGGGTTATATTACATGTAAGATAATTAGCAAATTCAGCATACCAAGGGGCAGAATTTACCAGGTAAAGCCTTTTAGCAAGGAAAGTCTCTACGATGATTTTCTGAGGATCGACGTCTTCTCCTGGAATTCTGGAAAGATGGTCAGTAGCAACATTTTCACACCCTTTTTTATCTTTGATTTCAAGGTCAAATTCTTTTAAAAGGAGTAGCCAATGAATGAGCCTAGGCTTTGCATCCTTCTTTGCAAACAAGCACTTCAAGGTTGCATGATCAGTGAAGACTGTGACCTTGGAGAGCATTAGGTAGGATCTGAACTTGTTAAAGGCATAGACTACTACCAGCAATTCCTTCTCAGTGTTTGTGTTTGTTGTGCCTCATTCAAGGTCTTGCTGGCTTAGTAGATTGTCTTAAAGTGCTTGTCCTCCCTTTTTCCCAAGACCGCTCCAATACAAGTATCACTAGCATCACACATGAGCTCAAAGGGCTTTGTCCAATAAGGGGCAGTGAGAATAGGGGAGTTCACCAGCTTGCTTTTGAGTTCCAAGAAGGCCTTCATTTCTCCAAATTTGAACTCTACATCCTTGTAAAGCAAGGCTGTTAAGGGTTGGGCAATTTTTGAGAAGTCCTTTATGAATCTCCCGTAGAAACGAGCATGAATAGAAAACCTCTTACTTCCTTCACTTATGTTGGTGGAGTGAGATTTTGAATGATCTATCTTAGCTTTATCCACTTCTAAGCCCTTCTCTAAAACTTTATGTCCAAGCACGATCCCTTCGGTCACCATGAACTGACACTTTTCCCAATTGAGAAGTAAATTAGTCTCAATACACCTGACCAAGACCTCCTCTAGATTGCGAAGATAGTTGTCAAAGGTCTTCCCATTAACAGAAAAGTCATCCATGAAGATCTCCACCGTTCTTTCCACCATATCATAAAAAATAGCCGTCATACACCTCTGAAATGTAGCTGGGGCATTGCATAACCCAAAGGGCATTCTTCTATAAGAAAAGGTTCCAGGGGTAGGTGAAGGTGGTCTTCTCTTGGTTATTAGGATGAATGGCTATTTGATTATAACCAGAATACCCACCCAGAAAGTAATATAACTTTTATCCAACAAGTCTTTCTAGCATTTGGTCAATGAAAGGTAGCGGAAAGTAATCCTTTCTGGTGGCATCATTTAGCTTTCTGTAATCTATACAAACCCTCCAACCTGTGAAAGTTTTGGTCGGTACAAGGTCTCCTTTCTCACTTTGCACAACAGTTATCCCTCCCTTCTTAGGTACAACTTGAACTGGACTTGTCCAAATACTATCGGATATGGGGTAAATATTTCCAGCATCAAGCAACTTGATTACCTCTTTCTTGATTACTTCCTTAATGTTGGGATTTGGCCTTCTTTGGGGTTTGACAGAGGGTTTGTGATCCTCTTCCATCAAAATTTTATGTACACAGATAGAGGGGCTAATTCCTTTGATGTTAGAAATTTTCCAAGCAAGGGCTTCTTTATTGGCTTTCAAAATGTCAAGAAGGTCTTGTTTTTGTTTGGGTGAAAGCTTTGAAGAAATGATAACTGGAAGGCCTTGTGGTGGGTTTAGGAAGGTATATTCAAGGTGGTCAGGTTAAGGTTTAAGATCAAGAGCTTGTTGAAGGTCTTTAGGGTTTGGATTTTTAGAATAAGGAAGGTCTTCAAGGGGTTCAATATTAATCCTTGCACCAACAGTAGCTTGGTAACCTATCTTTGCTTCCACTTGCTTCTCCAAGATTTTATCTTGCAAATTCAGTTCATGTAAAAAGTAAGGATTTACAAAGACATTAGTGGTATCCAAGAAATAGCATTGGTCATCAGAGGAAGGTGGTAACTTTAAAGCTTCATTCATTTTAAACACAACTTCCTCATCATGAATTTTCAAGATTAGTTTGCCATTTGTTATATCTATTAGAGCCCTTCTAGTAGCCAAGAAAGGTCTTCCTAAAATGATAAGAACGTGCATATCTTCATCCATTTCCATTACAATAAAGTCCACTGGAAGAATAAACTTGCCTACTTTCACTAGAACATCCTCCACTATCCCCTTGGGTATCTAATAGTTCTATCTGCAAGTTGAATTGAAACCCTAGTTGGTTAGAGGTCTCCTAAACCTAATTTCTTATAGAGATAATATGGCATTAGATTAATACTAGCTCCTAAGTCACATATGGCATTTTCAATATCAAGATTTCCAATAGAACATGGGGCAGAAAAACTTCTTAGATCCTTGAGTTTGGTAGGTAGAGGCCTTGTACTTTGCAGAATAGAAGAGCAGTCTCTATTGAGCTGAACCATAACCACATTCTCTAGCTTTGTTTTATTAGATAAAAGTTCCTTTAAGAATTTGACATACATTGGAATCTGAGCGAGGGCTTCTGCAAAAGGTATGTTGATGTGCAGCTTCTTAAAGACCTCCAGGAATTTGTCAAAGTTCTTGGCCATGTCATGTTGCTTTGCTCTTTATAGAAAAGGGATCTTTGGTTGGTACGTGGAGACCTCCATGGATTCTGATTCCAAGGTCTTGTCTTTCCTTTCCGAGGTCTCCTGTTTATATGCCTCAGTCGAGGTCTTCTCCTTTTCTCGCAACTATGAGGTCTTGTCATGATTTGTCAAATTAACCTCCTCTCCAATATTCTCTGCATTTCCACCAACATCAATAATCATTAAGTTAGTAGAATTCACAATCTTACTACTCCTTAGAGATATGGCTTTGAATTCCTCCTTGGGGTTGGTCTCCGTATTACTAGGGAGGGCTCCCTTCCCTTTAGGTATCATGGCTTGTGTAAGTTGGTGGATTTAGGTCTCTAAACTCTTCATATGAGCTTGATTTGGCTTCATATACTAAGTCATCATCTCCCTCACCTCATCCAATTCTGACCTTTTGGGTTGTTGGGAAGAGCTTCCTGCATGGTTGTTGTGATGTTGGTTGTGTTGTTGAAACTGATGATGACCTTGCTGAGGTTGTTGGAAATGACTAGTTTGTTGAAAAGATGGTTGTTGAGGTGGTTGAAATGAAGATAGATTTTGCTGCTGTGGAGGCTTCCAAGAAAAATTAGGATGGTTTCTCCACCTAGGATTGTATGTGTTGGAAAAGGGGTTTCCACCTCTTTGGTTTCCTTGCAAGAAATCACATTGTTCTTGGGTGAGCACCATGTCACAATCTTCAATTTTGTGGTTGCTTCCACAGATTTTACAATAACTTGGTTGAGGGCTTGTAATGGGTGACACATTCTTCTTTGTTAACAAGGTCAAGAGCTTGTCAAACTTTCCCGAGAGCTTAGTGATAGCCTCTTATTCATCCTTTCAAGGTCTTTCCTCATGGGTCGAATGCTACTTGGAAATTGTGTTGACCATCTTTTCAATCATCTCAAAGATCTCCTCGGGAGAGTAATCTTCGAGGTCTCCATTTGCCACAGATTCAATCTTGCTCTTGTTGATGTTGGAAAGTCCATTATAAAAATTTTAGACTTGAATCCAAACAAGGATGCCATGGTTTGCAACTTTCCTTAGCGTATCCTTGTATCTTTCCCAAGCTTCTGACATGGATTCTCTAAGGAGCTCTACAAATTTGGTGATTTCATTTCTGAGCTTAAAGGCTTGCTTTGGTGGAAAATATTTGGTTAGGAAGGCCTTCGCCATGTCATTCCAGGTTGTGATTGAGCCTGGCTGCAAGGTCTTCAACCATTGTTTAGCCTTATCCCTCAAAGAGAAGGGAAAAAGCTTAAGCCTTATAGTATCATCTTAAACATTCCTATTGATTCTGAAAGTGTTACACATGGTTACGAAGTCTTGAATGTATTTGGGTCTTCTAGTGGAATTCCTCCAAATTGAACAAAGGCTTGTAGCATGTGAACCATATAGCCTTTTACTTCAAATAGGTTGTCTCCTTCTTATGGGATTACAATACATGAAGAGTGGCCTTCTGTATTGGGCTCCAAAATAAGTTCTTAAAGCTGGCCTTCTTGGTGGAGGGTGAATTTCATCCTCTCCTTCAGGGTTTTGAGCTTGCCTTTCTCTTTCCAGCCTTTTCTTTCAACTTTTTCTACCTCAAGCATTTCTTGCTCTTGGCATTCACGTTCTCTTCTTTGTTCCTCCATTATCTCCCTTGCATGAGCTCTTCTTACAACACCACTTCTTCTTCTACACTCCCTTTTAGTTTCAAGATTGATTGGAATAGGTGGTTCTCCTCTAGCTCTTCGCATGCACAAGGAAGTTTTCAAAAAATCTGTTTCTACAAAGCTATACAACAAAAAGATTGAAATCACCAATTTATAATCAAAGATGACAAACTTTCATACAAATTGCTCCCTGGCAACGGTGCCAAAAAACTTGTTGGACTTGAAAGTGACTCACCTAGCAAGTATACTAGTGTCAAATTATAAAGAGGCAAGCAAGAGTATCGTATCCCACAGGGAGGTCTTTATACCAGTTTGTTCTTTTCATGATAAATGGGCTAATGGAAGGGTAAATGTGATTTCTTGAAAATGGAGGTTTTGTTAAATGCTAAAGATTTAAAAGAATGTTAAAAACAGAATTAAAAAGGTTATATAAGTTGATTAATAAAAAACTCAAGTATAGCCTACCCAAAGAACAATATAAGACTATCTTCCCTAGCTTTCAGTACAAGACCTTGCTTAGCAATCCAACTTTGAGGTCTCTTAACCTTAAATCCCTAAACCGCCTCCTAAGCTAGTTTAGTTTCTTACTAAGATAAACACACTTCAGCTTTCGGTCCTCCATATGAACAACAAAGTAGCATTAAGTTTAGTTAAGCATTCATCAAAGTGAAACCCAAGGCATACAAATATTTATCTTTCGATTTCATGAAGTAAATATGTGTGAAGGTCTTCTGTGTAGAGCATATCACCTTTCGGTCCTTACTACTTAACACTAAGCATGAAAGTGATCAAGTTTCATATAAGTAATACAGCATTCATTCACACAAGTATTCAAACCAAGCAAAGGAAAAGATACTTTATAGCAAAGGGAAGATCGCCTTAGACTGCCTTTTATAGGGCAGACTTCACCTGTTGGTGGACTACTCACTGATCTCAAAGTTTTGACTCTACTTATTCTAAGAGCTTATATTTTATAATGAAGCCAAAAACCTTGTTCCCCACTCTTCCACTAAGAAATTAAGAATTTCAAATACGAACAGGTGTTGTCAATACCGCTTATCAAATGGAAAAATGGTGACCACTAATACCGCTTATCAAATGGAAAAAGGGTGACCACTACAAATATACAATTTTGATGTAGTTTTAAAAGATATCGATCCCACAGGGAAGGAATTTAATTCTAAAGACCAACTAGAGTTACGGGGTAAATGAAAATAGGGAATTTTATTGGAGGGGTTTGGATGATAGACGGATGAATGGATAGATGTATGTACAGACTAGAGAAGATGTAAAATATAAAGATATTCCTAAGAACAAGTTTTGCAGAGAAAAACATGCAAAATCATTAAGAATATGTCGTAAACTAGATAACTTCAACAAATATGGTTTTAGACACTCTAATATTCAGTATTTCACCGCAAAGCAACACATGAGATGACTTTTCTAAGTCTAGGGTAAACGAATTATAACACTTATAAGAACCTGGATAACAATATTACTATGCTTAGTATGGGTTGCTCTCACGTAGCCATATTTAGCAAGTTGCCATTCAAAAAATGTTAGCACACTAAACACCATTATAACTCGAAAGCATAGAACTTGATTAATATAAATGACACAAAACGAATTACTCGTTATGACACATAGACATATCATAAACTTTGAAATAGAAAGTATAAGCAGAAAACAAAGTAAAGTTGTAAGGTCTGCAAGTGAAAGCTAAAGTTGATCAAATCGTATCCACTCTTTAATGGGAGTCGTCAATTCCCGATTTTCCTGCATTTACTTTGAATTCGGTCTCGACTCGTACAGAAATCCCGCTAGGATGCTATTCTTTGTGAATCTCGAATAAAAGAATGTTGAAGAATGAAAACTTTTATTGATAAGTGCTTTGCAATTACACTCATACAACAAACGCTCGAATTTGTGTAGAAATATAGTGATCGAAATAGGAATTGAATCACTTATACATTTTTCTCGCTAAGACTTTGAATATAACCAAATCTAGATATTTTCACTCTCTATCTATACATGCATACTATCATTCAATACCTTTTATTCATGCCATAACCATGCACCACGATTGAGTTTGAATCTAATTTATAGAGCGTGAAGGGTTGCGTCTATCCAAACGAAGAGTTGTATCCATTGGTGAAGAGTTGCATCACTTCAATATGATTAGATACAAAGATTCATCCTGGAAAGGCACCTTTTCATGATTGGTTGACTTCCAAAATGTGTCTTTTTGGTTGGTAGTTGATGGCGGTTAATCTTTGTCATCTAGAGGTTGGTAGTTGAAAAGAGATAACCAATAACCATCACAAGTCGCGACCGCTAATCACATGTCGTAATCATGAACATTGTTTAGCAGTTTTCTGTTTATGAAGAGTAACAAGTCGCGGCCACGAATAGATGTCACGATCGTGAAATGCTGTTTCTTCATGATTCTTCTTTACAATTTTGCCAATCTTTAAAAGCTTCGATCCTAAGCCAAATCCTTGTGTTCCATGCATCTTTTTGCAACTTTTCACTCTTTTTCCACAGAATTCCACTTTTGATCATTTTACTCCCAAGATTTACCTAGTTTCTGCATTTGCATAAAAAATAACTACATACCACGTGAAATCTTTTATATGAAGTATAAAATGAAGCAAAACCATATCATTTTATGATTGAAAATATCATGATAATAAGTGTAATTATACACTTATCACACCCCCACACTTAACTTTTGCCTTGTCCTCAAGGTAAACACAAAAGAAGTGTATGAAATAGTATTCAAGTTTTTACCTCATTTGGCGAAAAACTATTGTAGTGAGTATCACATTCCCAATTTGCATAAGATTCAAGTAAAGGTTTTGAAATTTCCCACAAATTAGTAATGTACAATTTATATAGTTTAGTTGCATAACTTTGCTCTTAATGGAGGGTCAACCGAATTGCATCTTCATATAAGTGTTATATGCTTACTCGAATATTTCCTTCTCTTAAGTATAATATAAAGTATAAAGGACATATGGAGCACACTTTGGAAAAGTTTAATCTCAAGGCATTTTTAGGTAACCTAGGATGCTAAAAACACTCTTAGTGGTTGCATTTTATGCTCCATACCACTCTCCCCTTTTTTTAGTGGTTGCATTTTATGCTCCATACCACTTTCTCTCATTTTTCTTTTAAGCATATGTTTTTGAAGTACTGATTCGTACTTTGCACCCATTTTTCATGCTATGCTACTTTTTCATTTTTCACTCATTGAATGGTTGCAGTTTCTGCTCTGTACCATTCCTCACCTTTTTCATAACTCATTGGTTATCCTCTCTTTCTTTTGATTTTTTCTCTCAATACCCTCATCTTTTATTGATCACTTTCAAAGTATTATGGCTATAGTTTCCCAACACTTTAAAAACACTCAATACTTATAGGACGTATTCGAGAACTGCATATAAAATTCATAGTAAGAACACTACTAGATATTACTCCACTTAAAACTTATCGGTAGCATTAAACTAAAACTATATAACTTATACTAATTCATGTTGCATTGAAATATATATTGAAACTTATTTGGAATTTTCTTTTTAATGTTACTCAAAACTCATCCTTGCCAAATGCTAAATGTCATGCGAAAAACGCTCACACTCTCAACGTGTGGTCATACTCGAAACATTTTGCTTGAAATATGCACTAACATCAAACTTGAAATACCAAACACTCACAATAACCTTGGAACATATGTTAGTATAGTATAGGTATGGATAATGTATAAATAACACAAAAATCAAGAAAAATTTCAAATTCTTCGATTTTTTCATTTTATTTATTTTTTTTGGATTTTCGGGATTGTTTATAAACGCCCCCCACACTAAAGAACAGAATATCCTCATTGTGGAAGATTTTATTAAAATTTAAAACTAAACTAAACTAATCACACACAAATAAAATAAAATAGGCTTAATGCATCACTAGGTACTTGAACTTGTCCCAAAAAACCTCCTGCCCCCCTGTACTTTCAAAATGATCCCGTAGCTCCCTCAACTTTAAAAAAGTGACCTTGTAGCTCCCTCAACTTTCAAAAAATGCACCACTTTGCTCCCTCTATGCCACGTGTCATCTTCTGGTTGGTTTGACTTTTCAAAGCTGCAATTTTTCTGATTTTCTCCTCCAATCAGAAGTTGACATGTGGCACTGAGGGAGCAACGTGGTGCACTTTTTTAAAGTTGAGGGAGCTACGGGGTCATTTTGAAAATTCAGGGAGGTAGGAGGTTTTTTGAGACAAGTTCAAGTATCTAGTGATGTGTTAAGCCAATAAAATAAAATAAAAAGAAATTGAACCCATTTTAATCATCCGTACTTGAATCTGAAGGACTCGGTGAGATATCCAGATTCTTCATTCTGAAGTATGTGTTCAACTTGAGGTTCAAAGAATTATTGGATTTCGTTAGTTGATGAACATCTTGCTGTATGGAGGCAATGTCTAGGCATGCTTGGTCGACTTCTTTTACAAACTTTCCTCTCCAAGTATCTTGTGTACTCCTGGAGGCTTGTCTTGAACCATTACTTCTGATTTGAACTTCTTCAATATCTTCATCAAGTTGGTTTTCTTAAGTAGATCAATATGTCGGTCTTATCTTCCTTATCCTTACACCATACGGTAAAAACATAAATTTTCCTTCGTCTTCTTTGACCAATCCTGCTCTCTTCATATGTACTCCTCCCATAAAGTTAAATTTCTCCCTTGGACTATATTGTTATGGTAGTTGGTTTTTTGCCCCCAAAATAATCTTCGCAAATCGTATCGATCTAATCCCGTTAACTCAGTCCAAACATCCATTAGATCATAATCTTCATCTTTCTCAATCTACTCAAAATTTTCTCCCAAACTAAACCACTTAATCAAATTCATTAAGGTGAACTTGTATTCTTTCCCTCCATTCCTAAATTTTCTCTTCAAAAAGTTTCCATCTTCTGCTACAGTAACCAAGAATTCAAGGACCCATTCCTCGATAAAAGGAAAATGCATATTCACGAACTTCTCTAATCTAAACATCGAAAAGTAATCCTCTACTTCTGCATGAATCCCAGCATTAATAGCAAAAGTAGGATAGTAGAAAAGTGTACCTTGGAAATCAAAGTTCTTGATTCTCAAGTATCTTTCAACTTCTTCTTCACTATAAATTGGAAAAGGGCATCCATACTTATTCTGTTGGTCGACCAATTTGTTCTTCCCCTTAGATGTTGCAGACTTCTTAGGAGCCATTGAATTCAAGAAAGAAAGATTTTTGTTTTTTGGAAAAACAGAGAAAACTTGTTTTAAGAGTTTGTATTTCTGTAAAAGAGTGATTGATTTGTGAAAACTATTTAGGAAAATAGGTATATATATAGGAAATTGGGTAATTATGGCTATTTCAACGGATATATTTGTCTTAGAACTATTAGAAATAGAGCCGTTACAGCAATAACTGCTATAAAATCGCACCAGTCGCGATCACAAAAGCCAGTAGCTATCGTGACTTTCTCAATATAGAAATAGAATGTTTTGAAAACATAATTCACGAATGCGATATAAGTCGCGATCGTGATACGTTCAAAAATCCAAAAATTTTGTTTTTTTCTTTTAATTTAAACCACACTAACTTAAAATACATAAAAACAATAAAAACATACTATTATATAATACTATATATATGTTTTAGGAAAACACAAGAGATTTAGTGATCAATGGAGTTTTTCAACCCCTTGACTTCATATTCATGGATGAAATCCAACTTAACAACTTCTTGGCTACAAGCATCAATCAAGTCAAGTTTCATGCATATATCTTCATCCATTGGATATTTATCAGCCTTCTCCATGTTAAATTCAACAATATCGTCACCTATCCTTAACTTAATTTTGCCTTCCGAAAATAGGACATTTTTCATCATATGCAAAATCTAGCACAACAAAGTCTGTTTGGAAAAACAAATTTATCCACCTTAACTAGTACATCTTCAATTATGCCATAAGGACATTTAATACATTGGTCGGCTAATTGCAAAACCATATTTTTCCTTTTAACTTCATCATCAAGCTTCAACTCTTTGAAGATTGATAAAGGCATAAGATTTGTACTAGCCCCAAGATCACATAAACATTTTGGGAAAGAAATGTTTCCAAGTTTACATGGTATTGTGAAACTTCCAGGATCTTTAAGTTTAGTGGGCATTGTAGCAGTTATTATTTTACTAAAATCTTCAATTAAAGATACTTTCGATACCCCTTCTAAACTACGTTTACGAGATAAAAGTTCTTTAATGAACTTACCGTAGTTTGGAATCTATGTAATGGCTTCAGTGAATGAAAGATTGATCTCCAGACCTTTAAGTTTGTTGATAAACTTGATGAATTGCTTATCCTCATTCTTTTTCTTCATTCTTTATGGAAATGGTGGTTAAGGGGGATTAACCTTTTCGGATTTAGGTTGTTCATCCTCTCCCGCTTTATCATTTGATTTACTCGGATATTTTTCTAGTACTTCAACAAAATCATTAGCAAGCATACCCGAAGGATTTGGTTTGTCTAGTAATTTAACACTATGAAGGGTTATAGCATGCACATTTTCCTTAGGGTTTCCTTCTGTGTTACTATGTAAATGACCTTTTCCTCTAGATGGAATACCACTCGCTAATTGTCCAACTTGTATCTCCAAATTATAAATGGAAGATGATTATTTCTTAAACATTTGATCCATCTTATTCTCTAACTTTTTGTAACATTCCTCAGACACTAATTGCTTATTACAAACTCCTTCTAGAAAATTTTCTATCTTACTTGTTAATTGCCCTATTCTATCAGTACTCTGATAATTCTTTTGTTGATTATCACCATACTTCCAATTAGAACTCCTATAATTATTTCCATTATTTCCATAAGAATTTCCTTGACTTTGAACATAACTTAATTGCTTCCCTAAACATGGGTTAAAGTTACACTCAAAAGCAGTGTGTCCAATTTGACCAAGATTTTCACATGTCAAAGGGTTACTCTTACTTATATGCATGTTATCTATCTTATGAGATAATGCAAATATTTGCGCTTGCATAACAGAAATATGACCTAATTCATTAACCTTTTTAACTGAACTAGAAGATGTAGATGCAACATGCGAATGAGTAGGAGTAGTAGTACTTACTTGTGCTCTCTCCATTGGCCACATACTATTTTTATTTGCCATATCTTCCAGAAGATCAAAGGCTTCTTGACTAGTTTTCTTCATAAGAGATCCTGCAGCCATAGCATCAATCGCTCCTCTTGTAACATGATTTATTCCATTGTAGAAAGTTTGCAGAATCACATTCTGGGGTAAACCAAGATGAGGACAAACTCGCTGAAGTTCCTTATAATGTTCCCCGGCTTCGTATAAGGATTCACTATCCTTTTGAGTAAAGGAAGTGATTTCTTTAATGAGTCTTGCGGTTTTGGCTAAAAGGAAATATTTAGTTAGAAAGGCTTGGGCTAATTGATTCAAAGTAGTGATTGAATTTGGGGGTAATGAATTCAACCAAACTTTCGCTTTATCACGGAGCGTAAATGGAAATAAGCGAAGTTTAATTGCTTCATCAGGAACATTGGATATTTTGAAAGTATCATAGAATTCTAGAAAGTTTACAATGTGAGCATTTAGATTTTCATTGGGTAGACCATAATATTGCACATTATTGCTAATCATTTAAAGTAATGCTGGCTTGATTTCAAACTGATTTGCATTAATTGGCGATCTAGCAATTCCATGATTGTTACCATTGATGGTCAGAATGACATAATCCATGAGCCTTGGTTGAGGCTGATCATTCTGTGGTTGATATTAGTCAACCATCCTTCTTCTTTATCTCTTATTTCTCTGTTTCCTTGTCCTACCAAATCGTTCTATTTCTGATTCGAAAGATGCTAAATTTTCTACCAAACTACATGTACTTGGCATCACAAGCTAGAAAGAAACCTCAATGAATAAGCAAGAAAAATATGTTAATAATAAAATATAAACACTTAAAACTAAAAACAAAAACAAAAATAATTAAATTTATTGACAACTAAATATAATTGCCTATTCTCTTGGCAACTTGATCTTTAGAACGCACTTGCCTTCCCCGGCAACGGTGCTAAAAACATGATCACAAGGTTTTGACTCTACTTATTCTGAGGGCTTATATTTTGTAGTGAAGCCAAAAACCTTGTTCCCCACTCTTCTACTGATAAGTTAAGAAGTTCAAATACGAACAGGTGTTGTTAATACCGCTTATCAAATAGAAAAATGGTGACCACTGCAAGTATACAGTTTCGATGTAGTTTTAAAAGATATCGATCCCACAGGGAAGGAATTCGGTTCTAAAGACCAACTAGAGTTAAGGGGTAAATGAAAATAGGGAATTTTATTGGAGGGGTTTGAATGATAAACGGATGAATGGATAGATATATGTACAGACTAAAGAAGATGCAAAATATAAAGATATTCCTAAGAACAAGTTTAGCAGAGAAAAACATACAAAATCATCAAGAATATTTCGTACACTAGATAACTTCAACAAATACGATTCTAGACGCTCTAATATTCAATAACTCACCGTAGACCAACACATGAGATGACTTTTCTAAGTCTAGGGTAAACAAATTATGACACTTATAAGAACCTGGATAACAATATTACTATGCTTAGTGCGGGTCGCTCTCACATAGCTATATTTAGCAAGTTACCATTCCAAAAATGTTAGCTCACTAAACAGCGTTATAATCATAGATCTAGTGATTATACACAATCTTGTTAACCCCAAAATTACTCTTAAAGTTAACTCGAAAGCATATAACTTGATTTATATAAATGACCCAAAACGAATTACTTGTTATGACACATAGACATATCATAAACTTTGAAATAGAAAGTATAAGTAGAAAACAAATTAAAGTTGTAAAGTATGCAAGTGAAAGCTAAAGTTGATCAAACCGTATCCACTCTTTAATGGGAGTCATCAATTCCCGCAGTTCCTGCGTCTACTTTGAATTCAGTCTCGACTCGTACAGAACCTCTACTAGGATGCTATTCTTTGTGAATCTCGAATAAAAGAATGTTCAAGAATGAAAACTTTTATTAATAAGTGCTTTGCTATTACACTCATACAACAATTGCTAAAATTTGTGAAGAAATATAATGATCGAAATAGGAATCGAATCACTTATACATTTTTCTCGCTAAGACTTTGAACGTAGCGAAATCTAGATATTTTCACTCTCTATCTATACAAGCATACTATCATTCAATGCCTTCTATTCATGCCATAACCATGCACTACGAAATTGATTGAGTTTGAATCCTATTTATAGAGTGTGAAGGATTGCATCTATCCAAACGAAGAGTCGTGTCCATTGGCGAAGAGTCATGTCCATTGGCGAAGAGTTGCATCACTTTAATATGATTGGATACAAAGATTCATCCTCATCCACAGTGGAAAGGAACCTTTTCATGATTGGTTAACTTCCAAAAGGTGTCTTTACGGTTGGTAGTTGATGGCAATTGATCATTGTTATCTGGCGGTTGGTAGTTGAAAAGAGATAACCAATAACCGTCATAAGTCACGACCGCGAATCACATGTCGCGATCGTGAACATTGGTTGGTAATTTTCTATTTATGAAGAGTAACAAGTCATGACCATGAATGGATGTCACGATCGTGAAATGCTATTTCTTCATGATTCTTCTTTACAATTTTGCCAATCTTTAACAGCTTCAATCCTAAGCAAAATCCTTGTGTTCCACGCATCTTTTTACACTTTTTTTCACTCTTTTTCCATAGAATTCCACTTTTGATCATTTTACTCCCAAGATTTACCTAGTTTCTACATTTGCATAAATTACAACTACATACCACGTGAAATCTTTTATATGAAGTATAAAATGAAGCAAAACCATATCGTTTTATGATTGAAAATATCATGATAATAAGTGTAATTATACACTTATCACTCACCCATCTCCATTAATGACTAAACCAAAACCATAAATGAAGAAAGCTTAAAAGAATAATAAAAATGGCTGTAAGGTAGAGAGAAAATGAATGTTGAATAGTAAATTGATTATGAACAAAAGTGATGATAATTGTTTTCTTAAGGGACACCCCTTCTTTCCCGCCACCCTTGATTTTTGGGAAAAGATGGCCTCACCAAATTCTAAGGGCCAATTAATCTCAGCTACACAAAGCACAAAAATATCTAGATATTATCTTTACATAATAATAAAATAATGCAAACTTGCTACCAAAGGGCAACTAAAAGCTAGCTAAGTTACTTAAAGAGCAAAAGATCCATTTTCTTCCCAACTAATTCCTCCTCTTGATCCAATGACATCCTCAATCAGCTCCCCTTCATTCTAATGGATGATATCATCAATTAAGATAGCCCTTTTTGCCACTTTCCAGCTCAGCACAGAAGATCTCCTTTCGTAGACAGAAAACCTGAAAAACCAGGAAGACCTTCATAGAATCTGCTCAACTTTAATTAATTTCAACCCAATTATTCAAGCTTTTAATGACATAATTTCTACCTATCAGGGCCTCTTATTGAAGTAACACACTCATAAACCTCTGCTCATAGTATATGATTGATGGAACAGGTTTCCAATCGATCAAGATTCAAAACCGCTGTGTGCTGTTCTTCGTGAACAAGTTTAATTCAAGGATAGCTATGGCTATTACATGAGCTGACACTTAATCCGAGCTCAATAAATTAGATGGTACTTAACCTGATGGATGGAGTGTATTATATTGGTTACTACTGTAAAACCGGATCAAGTCAGAGGCACGTGATTTTCCAAGTATCGGGGGATCATACGCCTATGCTAGATAACCCATTTAATCGTCTAGAGCTATCGGGTTCCATAACGATCTGGAACACTGACCCTAAAGGTTCTCGGATAGGAAGCCAAGTTTAGGTTAACCTCTAGCTACTCTATGCTTTGGGATCCTATGAGGTCACACACTTTGGGTCTTTATCGAACCTTGTAAAGAACCCATGGACTAGGTTTGTACCGAAAATGCAAGTTGAGAAATCAGTGAGAAGAATTATTAATTGATTTAATCAAATTAATATCTTATAGAAATAATGAAAAGATGGGGAAAAGGTTGCACAAAGTGAGCAAGGGATTTTTCCCGTTATGAGTGGGCCCCAAATTGAACACGGGTTGTTCAAAGTGGGGCCTACATGGCTTTCCCGCGAGTCAACAGGCTCGCGGGCCTCTAGCTCTCGGGGATAGCCCACGCACGCTAGCGAGCTACAGGCCTCGAGGGCTGTCGCAAGGCAGCGCTTGTGCGGCCTACGTGCAAGCCCACAATCTGGGCTTGAGGGAAAGCCCGTAAGCCGTAGCTTGTGGCAGCCGCGGGTCAACCCATGGGTATCCATACCCGCGCGGTTGATCCGCTGTACATGGGATGGGATTTATCCCATCCCATGTAAAGTTTTAAGGGGAGTCTATCAATTCCCCTTTTTCCCAATAAATAGGCTTCAATGCCTCTCATTATCAATACCCACCAAAAAGCTTTGAGCTTGTTTTCTCTCTGATTTCTACTCTCCTCTTCTTTTGTTGTGCGAGATCCTCCATGAGTTTCTCCAAACAAATCGAATAGTTCTTTTAGTATGTTCAAAGTTTAAGTGAGCTTTCGATTTGGATTTTCGGGTTGATTTACAAGTAATCTAGCAACTGCTATCAATTAACGGGTTTTCGAGGTTTTAGTCAGTGAAGATCTGTGTAGATCAAGTCATAGAGTTTCTCCTAGTTTGGAAGCTTGTGCCATCGGTATCGCTCAAAGGGAACGCCACTACCAAAAGAGAGACCAAGCACGCATCAACTAGTAATGCTTTAATCCGGAAATGCTATGTTTCTTTTATATGTTTTATAAACCTAAAAGCATCTATGGAACTTTTTAACCTAGATTATGTCAATCATGGCATGCTTAGGAGATCCTCAAGTTAATTTTAAATTTTTGAATTTCCACGTTGCAACATATGCATGTTCCATTCCTGTCTTGATTAACTAATAGTGGTATCAGAGCCTGCCTTATGCTATGCATGATTAATTGTAATATGTTAAAATGTAATTTTTTATGAATTGATTAAAGTATGCTATGCATGACTTAAGTTTCAAATCCTATTATAGAAAATAATGTGATAACTAGATTAAGGTTTTGCTCAAACTTAGTCTAGGTGATTATCATATAAAGTTAGCAATGTTTTACCACACGGGTAAATGCTTTAATTAAGGGTCGTCCCGTACTTCACTTAATTAAAGAACGAAATCTTTAAATCATAATTATTCATGGTAAAATGAATCAAAGTGCCCGTGGTAATTTTGGCAAAAAATGGACAAGGATGCTCATTCACTTTAAGGGGGCCTCTCCTACCTGGAAATTATCATCAGTATTAGATTCAAGTATACCCGAGGGATGATTATGACTTAGTCGATTTCTAGTATGGGAATTTATTCCGCATATGGTTTTACAAATGTGGTCTAAGTTGTTAAAATTAAAACATGTAGACATAGGTGCAAAAACTTAAACATAGACCTTGTTTGTTTTGCATGCTATGTGGAGTCTTGGCATAATTGAATGATTATGATACACCAACAAGAGCATGTTTCCTTCAGTTTAATAATTCCTAATAGCCCGAAATTATTATTTCATAATCATATCCATCGTATAAGACCTAGACTAGGACGAGACCAGTGGCACCAATGAAATCCCTACAACAATATTAATTCAGAAAAATGTCTTCCCATCATAAGTCATGATACGAACCTTATTAACGGATGTAAGCACATGTACAACATGCCTTCCCTTAACATGTGCTTGTTCATGAGACTAGATGGGGTTAGTGCCTTAACCAAAGAGGGATAGTTGTCCATATTATCGGAGCTAATGCCAAATTGGAGACACATCTGAGGAGTCGTACAATTGGGTACGCAGGTCTTATGAAAGAGAACTCAAATAGATTAACAATTGCAAGAGATGCAAATGGACGGGTTCCAACCATGGTTATATTGTTATGACTTGACCTACGATAGTGGGGGTCATGATGAGTAGCTATGGATGCTACCTACTAAGGAAAATTGGTTTAATGAGATTTCCCGAATTTAAATAAAAGGGGCTATTAAAATGTCGATAAAATAGTAGGAAATTATGTGTTTAATTAAAAATCTTATAATATGCATGTGCATATGCTAATTTCTAAAATAATTCTATCTTATATCTATGTTGAATATGATCACTAGCGAAAGTACTCACATTGACATTAGCCCTCTTAACGATGTCAAATATGATATTTATAACTTCAATGAGTGGTTTGAGATTGTTAGAGGAGTTCTTCAAAACTACTACCTGGATTATATTCTAACTGATCCTAGTCCCAAACACCCTGGCAAGAATGCTTTTGCATGTGAGATGAATGATTATGGGGAGAAAAAGGGAAACTGTGAGTTTGTGACAAAACTCATGTTAGACCATATGCTTCCAAGGTATGCGCAAGTTTACAAAGGGTTAGATCTCGCAACCATGATTCATCATCTCAAGTCAGTGGAAAGTTTAGAGAATGAACAGTTCCACATCAGATTGCGGGGAGACACCTCAGTAGTAGAGTTGGTTATAAACATTTATGACAACTCTGAGAAACTAAGAGAGTTGGGAGTTGAGTACAGTGAGCAATCTTTGAAAGAGATGGTATTGAGGGTATTACCCAATATATATGAATCCTTCACAAAGAAGCTCAAGGAGTGTTCTCCCAACTATACCTTGACCCAACTCATGGATTTGCTTGAGATTTATGAAATTGAGTTTAGAAATAAACTCAAAGAGCAAGCCAATGCTGAGGACCTTAAGTTGAAGAAACTAAAAGTTTTAAAAGTCAAGAGAAAACTTATGAAGAAGTTAGAATTGAAGAAAGAAAATGTTTCTCATGAAACAAGCTCATTGGATGATGATAGATGTGGCTCTAACATTTGGAGGTATGTTCATACTAGAGAGTTTCTCTACAGTTCCCAATGAGTCTACTTGGGTATTTGATATTGGTTGTGGTACTCATATATGTACTTTTGTGCAGGGATTGCGGAACAGTAGTGTGAGCGGACGACACGGAGCGGTGGGCCGAGAGCGCGCGGGAAATCATAGGCGCGGTCCACCGGGGTGTTTGAAAATGGAGAAAATAAAGCACCGAGTCTGAGACCCGGAAAAAGGTTAAAAAGAGAAAAAGGCGAAAA
>CATIWQ010691360.1:0-36443 GCA_949673415.1 Euphorbia schlechtendalii
TCACTTTAGTTCAGTTCAGCTATGCGTAATCATAAATTTGCATTGAAAAATGAGTTCAGTTTAGTTCAATTCAGCTCACTTCAGTTCTGTTCAGACTAGTTCAGTCTATTTCAGTTCAATTCAGTTTTTCGATTTTTCAGAAGTTGAAAAGAAGAAGGCCTATTTCATCATGAAGGCTCGCTCAGTCTTTGAATCGAGGGCTCAATTAGGCATGTAAAAACGAAAGTTTCAGTGAAGATAAGTAAGGGCATGTTTGGGACTGTTGTCAAACTTTTCATAGAACAACATATTTTGGCATTGGACAGAATATTTTGACTATTAATCCTAATTAATTAGGGTTATTTTCGAAGCTTTTCAGGCCAGCATCCCGAGAAAGTTTGAAAACAGAGCTTTTCAGGACAGCAGCCTGGGAAAGCAATCCCAAAACTAGCCCGATCACTGCAAGATTTACAATGCAGCTATTTTGATATTAGGGTTATATTTGGAGCTTTTCAGGCCAGCAGCCAGAGAAAGCTTGAAAACGGAGCTTTTAAGGACATCAGCCTGGGAAAGCAACCCCAAAACTGGCCCGATCACGGCAGGATTTACAATGCAGCTATTTCGACTCATGGGAGAGGGATTAATATACCTGCCAATGGTTTAGCACGGGAAGAAGCAACGGCAAGTCCAGGAATTAATGTCTCTTCGCCGATTTCAATCCCAAGCAGATCCAAATCGAGACTCGCGCCAAACATGAATCTCGTTTCTAGTGACGAGACTTCTTCTCTGACGGCTGCAAAAAAAACATTTCCAAGTTGGAAATCTCAGAAATAAATTCGAAATCTTATGGTATATTTTCGAAACGCGGCGTTTTCATGGTATAATCACGTAGAAACAAAGGTAGATGTGCATTACCTGAGAAAGGCAACTGAACGAATGCCCATTTCTCGCCAAATAGATTCTCGGGAAGCTCCATAGGAAATGGATTATCCAAAGCCATGAGCGGTTTGGATCCCTTTTGAAAACCAGGATGACGACTATACACTGTCTCGAATCGTTCGTCCAACCACAAAAGTAAAGACAAACACTGCAAAATAAAGCAAATGACTGGAAAATTAAATCAACTTCACAAAAAATTACAGCTCTTTTCTCCCCTACTAATTTGTTCATCTTGTCTATTAGATTTAAACTTGAATTTCAGGACCTTTTCTTTTGGAATTCTTGATGTGTAAAACCCTAACAATTTCAAATTTTGTCTCATTTTCCTCTGAAATTTTCAGTTGATGATCCCTTTTCTTTTATTTTTTGCAATAAAAAGTAAAGGGATAATCAAAGTACAATTTCCTAACTGGAATCATTCTCTGTTAAACTTTCACCTCAATTTGTTTTATGTTCCTAATACTTATTCGATTTGCTTCACGAATCATCTATGCCTAAAATCAAGATCATCAATTCCAACTTAAACTGTCATATTAACTACGTTTCATCATCTCATTTTCGAACTCATAAGAAAACTATAAAAACAGATGAGATTACCCTTTTACTTGGAATAGGCTTAATTTCAAGCTCATTGCAGGCTTTTGTTATAATAGTCTGCATCTGTGACCTACAAAACAACAACAACAACAAAAACTGCTCGTAAACAACAATTTAATTAATCAATAGTCAAAACACAAACTTGCATTAGACAACTACTACCAATTTGAATCAATTGCGCTAGTATCAACCTCACCTGAAAAAACGGATTTTCTCCGGCAAAGGAACGCCAAGCTCCTCGGAGATAGAGACAATGGCATCCTTCAAAGTGATACTATTAATAACATTATTAGGGAAATATTTAGTGTACTGAAGCGACAAAGACTCGTCACAAACAACAAGCTCCCACAATTTCTTGCCTCTAATATCAAGAATAGGTCTCGAGCAAAAATCCAATTCCCACTCAACAATGGAGTCCGGATCTGTTTCCGGGTCGAAATAGCAGAGCTCGGCAGTCGGGTCGAAGTCTTCAACCTCAACTTGCTCTTGCGTCGAAACCGCGAGTTTGGGTTGGAAATGGAGGTGTTTGGGGTGGTTTTTGATAGGGTTTAGAGAGAAATGGGAGGGAATTTGAGTGGGTTTGGAAAAAGAAGGGGTTTTGAAGGTGGGTTTGTGAGGGATTCTGGTTGGATTGAAGCTGAGAGTAGCCATGGAAGGTCTGAGATGAGAAACAGGGGTTTTAGGTAAGTTAGTTTTATTATTATATATCCGCCACTCGTATTCTGTTGGTTTGCGATGATTTGAGCATACTACAAGATAGGATAGTTGTTCTTTGAAACTAAAACAAAATTATACATTTTCTTGAACCAAAATTAAAATTTAAAGAATAATATTTGTTATATGATTTTATATTCCATTGTTTAAATGTATTGATTGAATCAAGTTTAATAAAATATCAGTATTATTTTAACCGAGATAAAGTTAAAGTACTTCAGATTATCTATACATTTTTATTTGCTTAAAGATATTATATATATGAGTAAATAAAATTGAAAACTTTTGCTTCTAAAAAATAATCCAAAAAAAAATTGAAATTTCATAAAATTTTAGAGAAATTGAGTTGAAATTGCATTAAATTTCTTGGGAACGTAGTTCCAAACAACCATTAAAATTTTAATATATTAGCATTGTTTCCATAAATTTTCACGTGAGTAATATTTTATTCAATGTCTGCTCCATTTTATAGATCTACAATTAAAATATGTATATCAATTAAATACTTCTTAGTATGTATGATATTACTATTAGTTTATATGAATGTGATATGCGAAATACAAAAAAAACGTATGAATATTAGGAAAAAAAATTGTTTAGGTAAATAAGTTTTAATTGTTTTGAAATTTGATTTAACCTCTTGAAGAAACAATTTGGACCAATGTTGAAGTCAATATTTCTGAACTTTTGTTATTTATTTTGATTATGATTATGATTAAATTTAAAATAATTTTAGAAAAATAATGTTTACTCTTACTTTTTATCGTCTATTGACGCTATCTACTTTTCATTGTTCTTTGAGCTTTCTCCGCAGCAAAGCGTAGGCTGCGTTCTTCTACATTCTCTGCGCCCGGCGGCCTCCGTTGGGTGAGCCCCAATTTCTTCTTTATCTTATGCAAAACACGTTCAGATATCTTAAATGGTTAAGCAAGCGTACATGAATTTGTGCTCTCTAGCTGTTTGATAAAATGTCTGAATGAATCCTCTTCTTTAGTTACCAGTTTTTTACACTTGCAAAAGGTCCTTTTTAGTACTCCTGATTACCATTGGTCTTTGGATTTGCTTCTCTATCAATTAAGTGGCTGGAATTGGTTCTTTCTTATCTAATTCCCTATTGTAACCGCTAATCTGTAATGCTTCATCAGATTCACTAAATGGGATAATGCTAAAAGTTTGTTGGTCCTGTGAATTCTTCAATTAGAACTTCCCATGAAGAAAACCAGTGTCTCTTTTTCATTTCTGTAATTCATGTAGTTAATTAATTGCCGGGATAGGGTAATGTATCAATAGAATGACAGATGCTTGCTTTCTCCATCGGCAGTGATAGTTGAAACTCCGTTGTTTGTCTATCACTACATGTGATTTAGTTTTATTTAATGGATAGGTACCTAAAGGAGCTGGCTTATATCTGAATTGAAGGATGGTGAAGTTTTCCGGATATTCTTTGATAACTTCTTTTAATCCTTTTCATTCTATTATTCTTAAACAACACCACAGATTATCATTAAATTTATGCCACAAGAATTCTACTAAATCAAGAAGATTTTCTGCTTGTGCTCAACTGCGTGAGATGGGTGTAGAGCGATACCGCCCTCCTTTGTTTAGGTGGGTTTATATAGTGTGTTAATTTTTTCTGCTCCCCTTATTGGAAAAGCACCGTAATTTTCTAATAGTTTTGTTTTTTTGGATTAAAGCGTGGCTCCTATGATGGAATGGACCGATAATCATTATAGGACTCTTGCCCGTATCGTAACGAAGCATGCTTGGCTCTATACAGAAATGCTTGCAGCTGAAACGATTGTTTATCAACAGGCAAATTTGGTACGAACAAAAGTTAAAAGGAAACTCTTTCTAGAGCTGTTACTTTCATTGTATTGGTTAGGTATACCCAATATATAGGAATTCAAATTAATGTGATGGATGGAGGGCATTCCTTTTTCGTGCATTATTTATTGTGATATTTTCCAAAAAAAAACACAAAAATGTTCAACCTTTTTCCGTTATTTATTCTGTATTCCTTTTTTAAATTGCTCAGGACAGGTTTTTGGCTTGTTCTCCTAAACAGAATCCGGTTGTACTACAAATTGGCGGAAATAATTTAGAGAATCTGGCAAAAGCAACTGAGCTTGCTAGTGCTTATGGCTACGATGAGATAAATTTCAAGTTAATGGATGTTCTTTTCATGCCTTAGTTTTCTTCTGCATGTTTGGCTTAATCTTTCTGCTAATTTTTCTTTACTTTCTATTCCTCTTTTTTTTCTCAGCTGTGGTTGCCCTAGTCCAAAAGTGGCAGGACATGGGTGCTTTGGTGTCCGGCTTATGCTTGATCCAAAGGTTCAATTTTAAGCTAAATTTAATTCCCATTTTTTTTCTATATTCTCTCTTTTATCTAAATTTGGTCTCATTTGGTCATTTGTTTTTAATGAGGGAAGTTTGTTGGTGAAGCTATGTCAGTAATCGCTGCTAACATAGACGTTCCCGTTAGTGTTAAATGCCGAATCGGGGTGGACGATCATGATTCATATAATGAGCTTTGTAAGGTCCTTTTATCTATTCTTTTGTTGCTCCATGTGATCTTTCTTGCAAGTTGTAATAAAGGCAATTGTCATGTTTACAGCATTCAATTCAAATTGCACTATTTTGTCATGTTTACATAATGTTTGTAAAGTGCCTTTAATTCTTTGGTTCTTGAGATTATGGAATAAATCGCGTTGTGTCATATGTGCTTGTGCATTTTATGATAAATTTGTGCCATTAATTTTTGTTCTATTCAAATTCAGGTGATTTTATCTATAAGGTATCCTCTCTATCCCCTACCAAGCACTTCATTATACATTCACGTAAAGCTCTCCTCAATGGCATCAGTCCAGCAGATAACCGAAAAATTCCTCCCCTCAAGTATGCCTATAAAATTGTTGTTTTTCATTGATTCATATTACCGTTACGATCTTTCTGGATATTTTTTCCGTTTCATCAAACTAATTTCCTAATTTTTACTACACGCGGTTGATAGTTTTCTGTCGTCCTTGTGCAGGTATGAGTATTATTATGCCTTATTGCGTGACTTTCCCGACTTAAGGTTTACAATAAATGGAGGCATAGAATGTGTCGATGAGGTAGAGAAAGGATAAAATAGTCTCACATTTTTCTTAAGCTAAAATTTGTTCTCGGTTTCAGAATATCCTTGTTTGATTAATTCCTTATGGATATTTCAAACTATAGGCAAATTTGGCACTAAAAGAAGGAGCACATGGTGTTATGCTCGGGCGTGCTGCCTATCAGAAGTAATTAAAATAAGCGATTTTGAATTATACGTGATGCTTAAAACAAATTCATTGTTAGCTCAGCATAGTGATTTCTGTAACTGTGAATGTTTGCATTATTCTTTAACAGGCCTTGGCGAGTGCTGGGACATGTCGATTCTGCAATTTATGGTGACCCAAAGAGTGGACTAACTCGTCGTCAGGTTAGAATTTATTTGTTTGACCAATAAGTCAACAATTGTGTATTACGTTGAACATGGTTTTGCTATTGGATTGATAATTAGGTGCTTGAAGAGTATCAAGTGTATGGGGATGCTATTGTGGGATCATATGGAAATAATAGACCCAATATCAGGGATGTGGTGAAGGTACGGATAAATTCCTAACCTGAATTTCTACATACATTGTATAATGTTGATTGACAAATAAGTTTTTATTTAGGGAGCCATGCTGCATTTTGATCTACATTGTTCATAGTCTTAACATTTGCTAGGTTAGATTGTAAAATGAGTATTAAAACAAAGCCTTTCTTCCTTTAGGAAGCACATTTTGTAGATGGCTGTCGTGGAAATTTGCCGTTGTAAGTGTGTGTTTGGAAACCTAAAGTTTGAAGGAATTCAGTTGAATTCACTTCATTTTACATACAAAAGTTACAAACTTTTTATATAAAATAATAATAATTTCAATTGAATTCTCAGTATTGATTTCCTAGTGAGAAGCAACATCTTTCCTTTTTCCGTATTATATCCAAGTCAAGAATTGTTTGCTTAGATTTTTGAATTGGTTGGTCTTGCTTTGGTTCATTTCTGTAATGCTAATCAATGATAGCTAAGCTCATTTACAAAATAATCAGTTTTAACAATAAAATTTCAGTTTATTTTTCTCCCATTATTTGCAATTGCATTGCTTTGCTCACCATGATACAAGTGGGTTCCTATATGGTGCAGCCTTTATTTGGTTTTTTCCATGCTGAGCCTGGAAATGGTCTGTGGAAGCGTAAAGCGGATGCTGCTCTCTTGAATTGCAAGGTATTTTATAAGCCTTCATAACATATGGTTTCCCTCTGATCCATTTTTGTTCTTTACGGTGAAACTAACACAGTAAAACCCTTTCAGATTCTATATTTCAGATTTTCTCGAATCCTTTGTCTAGGCTAGGGGTGTTAACGAGCCGAACCGAGACCAAACATGTTTAGGCTCGGCTCGCGAATGAAAATGGTCGGGCTCGGCTCGAAGCTCTTCAAGCTTGGAATATTTTAGCTCGCGAGTTTGCAAGCCTAAACAAGACTCCTTTACTCGGGTTAAATTTTTTACTATTATACAATATAAAATTCGAATATATAATCCAAAAAAATTTAAACTAATTAAAAAAGAATGATTGGAATTGACATTAGGTGACATGGAGTCATAGAATATATAGGTGATATTATATAGTAAGTTGATAAATTATACGATCCTATTTGCGAGTTTTCGATCCCAACCTTTGAAAGCTTGGCTTGGCTTGTTAATATTTCAAGCTGATCTCAAATTCGAGTCGAGCTCAGTTTTGACCGAACCGAATCTCGAACTGCTTGCGAGCCATCAGCCGCTGAGCTTGTACATCTCTAGTCTTGGCATCTATATAGGGTATACCGTAACAGTTATAGGACCATGCAGTGTAATAATTTTCACTGTGATTATAAAACTTTAATCTGTTATTCACTAAACCTTAATTTCTATGATAATTATCCAAGGCCTGTCCAAGATTGTTGCTCTGAATTTAAGTTGCGTACAGTTTGACATATAATAACATGAAGAAAGAATTCATAGCAGCAATTCTCATATAGACCATGTTTAAAGGAGGTTTTTTTGACAAAATGGTGCAAGTACTCTAATTGTAATAAAATTGTGGTTTCACAAACACTGCATGACAGATCAAAGTCTTGAACCTGTTATGGTAAAAGTAAGCAAAACCAGTCATTTATTGCAAATAAATTTTGATATTTATTCTTATTCAAACCCATAGTTGTCAAATCGAGAATCGAAATCCCAATTTTTTTAATTGTGAATCGCGATTCTTAAAATCATAGAAAAATAGAGTACTTAGAATGTTCCACTTAAATTTATACTAAATTTTAGTCAATGCATACAATATTAATATAAGAAAAATAAATTATATCAACTAACCAAGTAATTAAAACTAAAACCAGTGTAGTCAAAGGCGCTAGGCGAACTGGGCGAGGAGGCTGGCGCCTCCTAGCCCTATAGGCGGTGCATGTGACAAAGGCGTGTGCCTTTGTATGTGAGGCGCAAGGCGCATATAAGGCGCCAAAGACGCATAATGGCAGTTAAGAAGTAGTTTAGGGTTCTTTTATTTATATTTTCACCTCTTAAAACTCTACAACCTTTTTCCTATTTAGTTTTGAATTAGAAAGCCACAGAATTACTTTAGTTTTCCTATTTAGTATAGAATACTTTAGTTTTCTTATTTATTACACAATACTAAACGTGTATCAACTCTGTTTAGTACAAAATACTTTAGTTTTTTACGTTTAAAACTATGCTTCTGTTTAGTTTGCTATAGTGCTATAAATAACCGATTCTACCAATCAATTTTCAATTACCAATCTGCTTGCATAACCAATTCACGGCTGCCTCATCCTCAAGCCCTCAACTTGCTGATTTCGGCCTGAGTTGTCTGCCATTGCTGCATCTAAAGAGTCCACAGATCAGTCAGTGATCAGTCACAATTCAACTTCATCATTCTGATCTTGATCTTGATGATTCCGATGATTGATAATTATGTTTTAGGTTGATAGGAATTAGTTTTATTAGTGAACTTTGAATTGATAGGAATTAGTTTTATTAGTGAACTTTGAATTGATAGGAACTAGTTTTGTCATTATGAACTTTGAATTTTCTTTTAAGTTAAGTGTAAAAAATTTTAATTTAATTTTTTTTAGTTCATGCGCCTAGTTTGCGCTTTTTTGTGTGCCTTCGCCTTCGCCTCGCGCCTGGGCAACTGGACCCCCTGTCGCCTTGGGTGCGCTTAGTGCCTTGACTACTATGGTTGATGCATGATTTTTATTTACTGGACATGATAATTGATAAGATGAAGACTAGTTCCGAGCATCATCATTGCTCAATCATATTGTTGTAAACGTATAATGGAGTTTGTGTTTATAGCTTGTAAGTTATATGTTTATAGTTTCTGGTTTACATTGAAGGATGCTGTATTGTTATGTATGTGTAGACATAGAGGTGCATACCATAATTACCTCCGTGTCGCTAGACTTCAGCTTTGTGGAACTTATTTTGTATCATTTCTGATACATGTTATATGAAAGAAGCATTTTAATTACCTTTACAACTTTGATGTGTGGCAGATCATTAAGTTACAGCAAAGGATCCAATCTCTCCAGGCTGGAAAGGCCAAGACATGATCGCGATATAAAATGTGTTAGTGTTAGTTTTGGCATGTGTATCATTTCTCGCCGTTGGATGTCGATACTTTCTTATTTGTCACTATTATGCCACCGGATTTGCAGTATCTTTTTTCTTGTTGATTTTGGGATGGTTGAACTTGCTGACACTGTGATGAGTCTTTGGAAATTTTACATTATGGTGAGTGTGTCTTGCTATATCTGTTCTTCGGTAGTGGCAACTTGTACTGTAATTTATATAAATTCGGAAACTTTCTTGTTAAATTATGCTGCATTCAGTGAATTGTTAACTACCCTCAACAAGACCACCGTCTCTGTGAATTTGGAAACTTTAAAATAACAGATCTAATGTATCTATCAGCCCTTAAACTTGTCCAAAATAATCACTTGTCTTCTTAAACTTTCAAATGTGAGACTTGAACTTGCAAAAAATGCAACAATTTGTTTTTCAATGTCACTTGTTAGATTCTGGTTTCAAAGATATCATTTTTCTGATCTCTCTCTCTCTAACTATGAGTTGGTACGTGGTATTCCGGGGTAAACTTGTAAATTTTATTAACTTCAAGGAGTATTTGAAACTTTTGAATGTTGAAGATCAGGATGATAACTGATATTTTGAGACAAAGTACTTGCATGACCCATGCATTAAATCAAAATAATATGGACAAAAGTTATGGGTAAGAGAAACAAAAATTGAACTTACACTTTGACCCCTGATCGAACAATAATTGTCCTTGTGTAAATCTAAATGTTGGTCTAGTTCGAGATTGTTTACTTTTTAAAAAAAAAATTTTTAAATCAGTTGTCCATATTGCACAAATTTTTCCTTGTCCATAGATTTACTTCTGTGCTTAGCAAAGCAATCCTAGATTTACTTTGGCATTTTATATAAAAAGTATATCATGCAGTTTAAATTATACAATTAAAATAATATTTTTAACTTTAGAAAACAGTCTGTTAATTTTACTACATACATTTGGCTAGTTGATTTGTACAACCTTAGAAATAATTGGAAATGAATAGACCTTTCTATTTTATATATACTTAACTATGGTTGTTGACGAGCCAAACTAAGATCGAATATAATTGACTTGGCTCGATTCGTGAATGAAAATAACCGGGCTCAGCTTGAAGCTCGTTAAGCTAGAAAATTAGAGCTTGGTTCAGGCTCGTGAAAAGCTCGACTCGAGCTCGTAAGTTTGTGAGTCTAAACGAACTTCATTGAGTCGTGTTAGGGGGTGTTTCTCATTCCACGTGACTTTTGGCTTATTTCTTATAAGCATTTTTTCATTTTTAAGGAGCTTAAAAATAAGGATTTTGACTGTTTTTTAAGATTTGTTTCTAAACAACTTTTAAGTATTTGAAGTGTTTCTCAAAACTAGTTTTAAGGAGCTTTTTAGATGTTAAAAATATTAATTGACTAAAAAGGGCATTTATTATTTATTTGTAAACATAACTTTTATTAAAGTAGGGGTATTTGGGTAAATTATTTGGTCAAAAGCTTAAAACTTTTAAGCTTCTTAATTTTAAGGAGCTAAAAGCTACTTACCATTTTCTCTATTTAAGCTCCTTTTAAGTTAGAAAATAAGTAAAAAGAAACACTTTAATCATGAATTTATAAATTTAAACCAACTTTTTTTTAAAAAAAAATTTGACTCATTTAGGCGTACATTAAATGAAAAGAAAAATCGCCAACTCACCTCGGATGTGACTCAAACCTGGGACCTCTAGAATCCACAGCTTCCGTCTTAACTACTAGGTTAAGACCCCAGTCACATAAATTTAAACCAACTTATAAAGAAGTTTGATTACCTTATATGAGAAGAGAAACACTCCCCTTAAATTATTGACTATTATTTTTCAAAAACAATATTTTGGCAAAATAAAAATTTAAATATAATATTCAAGATATAAACTAAATTATGAATATAAAAAGGTTTAATGCATCTGCACTCCTTTGAACTTGTCCAAAAAGAGCTGTTACTACCCTGAACTTTGAAATGTGACAGATAACCTCCTGTACTTGTCTAAAACGCTTTACTTTACCCCCTCGTAAAACTATCGGTTTCAAGAACAAGAAGATGAAAATGACGGGTCAAGAATCGATACAATATTATGATTAATTGAAGAAAATATTTAGAATAGAGATGAAGTCTTGAAGAAAACGAAGAATATATATTATGGATTTTGAATGGTAAGAATTAGAATGTTATGGAATTTTTTATTCATTTTCTATTCCACCAACATACTTCACATGCGTGTATTTTTTATGGTTATCCATGTAGCAAGCCAGGTCAGCACAAGAGAGTACAATGACGTTTTTTAGACAAGTACAGGGGGTTATTTGTCACATTTCAAAATTCAGGGTAACAACAGCTCTTTTTGGACAAGTTCAGGGGGTGTAGATGCATTAAGCCATATAAAAACATGACTTAGAATATATATGTTTAAAGGGAATAATTTGTTTTTCACTAATTTATGCGAACATGATTGTGAGCTTTGAAGTCGAACTTTAGAAAAAATTAATTTGATTTGTTAATATCTCGAGCTGATTTCGAACTTGAGTCGAGCTCTATCGAGTCGAGCTCTGATCGAGCTTTGATCGAACCGAATCTCGAATTGTTTGCGAGTCACTGGCTTGTTAACACCTCTACTTGTACCTCTATATTTTGATACTGTTATTATCGTTCCTACCTCTATATTTTTATACTGTTATTATCGTTCCTGGATTTAAACGTTAAAGAACAATCCTTCTGACAAAGCAAGGACTAAGTTTTCCAACAAAAAAAGAATTGGATTCTCTATAGTTCGAAACTGACTTCATTTGGGAGATCAGGTTTTTCCTTTTGAAATGAATTTTCTCTAATTTTTCAAAACATTTATTAACAATCTTTTTAATTTTGAATATCATAGTCATTGGTTTTACAATCGATAGCTCTGATTACCATGTAATTTACATTAGGATCTTCAACTGCAGATAATCCTTATCCATATAAAAAAACATGTATATATTGGAGCGTTCAAAAGTGTTGAGTTTGACGGTATAATTGAACACATTACACATATACAAGATTGAACTTATGCAACACAAAATTTATATATAAAGTTGAACAAGTATGATACAAAATTAATTAACTTAAATTAAAATGCAATTCCACGACACATATCAAACTTGCACGAGATTTGCAACCACTTATTCCTGCAAATAAAAATCTGAAAAAGTAGTTGTAAAAACGTGTCTCGTTGTTGCTCTTCTTTTTTGATAAGCTCATTGTTGCATTTCTTCAAAGCATGATGATAATGGAGGATGAGCATTAACAAAAATCCAACAGCATATGATCAAGGTTTGAATAATGAACCCACTAACTAGCCTAAATGGGAATCATTTGTACGTTTGTTCGTGCAATCAAAGCTATAAAATTTATATATTGTAAACCCATGAACGAAATTAAGGATATCCAGAGAAATTTTGAAATGGAGCAACCAAAAACTTATGTCTGCATAAAAAGGAAAGTGAGAATGAACATAAATAGATCTAGTGTTAATTGATGTGACCAAGACTAGCTACGTTCATAAATATAGGTAGCTACTTGCTATTATCAACCCTACCTAACTATTGTGCACTTACAATCATGCTTCTTTATTCCCACCTTTAAGAATAATTCATATATTTTTTGGTGCCTCCACCAATGCAATCACATAAAAAATATCCATGTTATGATCAAGTCATAACAAACATAAGTTTGTTTTGAGACTAGTTTAATATTACATTTGTTTTATTTTCGCATGCAGTTGATAAAATTTAAATTTTCTAATCATCTCTTTATCAATAAAATGTTTCTAATCAATAAAATGTAGTTGATAAAATAACTCTAATGCTACATTAAAAAAATAATTAGAACTCAGAAAACAGGCCAATCACGCCTAGACGTGCTGTGGTTAAATATCCACTAACAAGCCAAAATGGGAATAATTTGTACGCGTGTTCGTGCAATCAATGGTAAATAAATATTGTAAATACGTGAATGATATCCAGAACAAATTTGAAATGGAACAACCAAAAACTAATGTCGGTGCATTAAAAGGAAGGAAAGAAAGAAAGAACATACACAAGCGATGTGACCAAAGAGTACTAGACAACTTGAAAAATATTGGTACAACCCTACCTATGTATTGTGCACTTACAATAATGCTTCCTTCTCTATTCTCACCTTTCTAAATTATTCATATTTTCTTTTGTGCCTTCACCGATACAATATTAATAAGGTCCCAATGTCTTATGAGAGTAATTTATTTTTGAGTTAAAAGGAAATTTGAAGGAGCCAATAATTTATTTTTGAGTTAAAAGGAAATTTGAAGGAGCCAATAATTTATCTTTATCACCCCCACTCATTATTGTAGATGTATTAATTGTATTAAATCCAATTGATGTATGAGAATAATTTCGTTTTGAGGAAAATAAAATTTTACCGTGTTAAATTTTGACATAAACTAGTTGTTAATTTGACTTGAAATTTCATTATGTGTTAAAATTTAATTAACACAAGGATAATTTCAAAATTGAAATAGAAGGGCCGGGAATTAATGAACATAGTTAAAAAAAATTCATGGTAAAATAACTAATACAATAATAAATAATATATCTGATAAAGAATAAATGAAAATGGAAATTAATCAATTAAAATTTAACTTTTAATAATATGAATTAAAGGAATCATTGAAGTGGATATGTCATAAAGTTAAATATGATGAAATAAAGGATTATAAATATAAATATAAATAAAAGAAAAATAAAATAAAAAATGATGATAAGATTTGAAACATGATCTACTGAGGGGGGCTACTTCAATGAACTTACCATCTCTGTTGCACAATTTGGTTAATTATGTGTATTTCAGGCTAAACTAAAAAAAAAGCATATAATGTGATTTTAATGTTTTTTTTCTGAAAAGGTTATTTTATAATTGTCTATTTTAAAAGCATGTTAGTAAAAAGTTAATCTTTCTTCACTCCATCCAAAAATATGACGTGTCAAAGGTGTATTTTTTGTAAAGCAAGACGCGACCACCATGGAAGCCAAGAAAATTGTTAGACTCATTTTACTACTTTTTCGGGTATCTCCAACCCTTACCCGCATTTTTTACTTCAAATTTTATTTACTCTATAATTTGAAGTTGATATAGTATTTTTTCTTTAACCTTTCACTTCAAACTTTAAAATCACTGCAATAAAATGAATAATAATTTTTTCAAAAATAAATTTTTTTTTTGTAAATAAAAGAACATTAATATTCTATATGTATATACAAAGTAAAAAAATTTTAAAAATTTGAAAACAAGAAAATAATATAAAATAAAAATTTTGAAGTTGTAAATAGTTGGCAGTTAAAGATTGGAAACTGTAAATGAAATGAGACTAGAACCATCTCACTTAATTTTCAACTCTTAGAAATGCCATTCTCCTTTTTAATGGCTCCTAAACAGTGCCAAGTCTGCAAAGACGCTCTTTCTAAATACAAGTGCATTCCTGTTTCCTTCATAAATAAAGCTATTTCAAACCACACCTCATTCATTTGCTCTTTTCTCAAATAAAATTCTTCTTCTTTTTCATTTCCATTTTTTCATCCTCTTGTGTTTAGTTGCTCACAAGGATGCTTCAAGAAGCACAAAGTTCTCTTTTTCTTTCACTCTTTATTTGAGAATTCATCGTTTTTTGGTTTTCGCTATAGTTAATGATGTGCTAACAAAGTAATAGAATCAATGATGCGTATTAATTTCGTAATAGTTTCAATGATAAATTAAAGAAAATTAATTTGAGAAGAAATTGCATACGAGTCAAAGGAGGAGATGAATTGGAATTGAATATTGGAAGCTGTAAACTGACGAAATGGATGTGGACATGGGAAACTTTATAAACCGAGTTCATCAATTTGGGCAGAAGAGAAGTAAAATAGTGGTCATTATTAGATTTACCAAAACGACATTTGTCACGTCATTTTTTAAATATGGAAATAATATAAAGACTCATATAAATATATAATATCAAATCTTGTGCTTCAAAATATTATCAAATGATATTACATTTTGTTATTTTAATATATTTTGAGATACATGTCTTGCATGCAGAAAATGATTATTAAATACCCGGTTTTTGTATAATTTTTCTATATTAAATTCAATCTTTTGCTAACATTTCAGCATGCACAGATATAATATTGCAAAAAAATTTCACAATAAACTTTTTGAAAAACAGTGAATATAAGTGATATATTTTTAAAGTTTATCATCTATTACGAGTGCGCCCTAGACACATGCATGAAATTAGTGCCTAAACCATCAAACTTAAGTTTAAAGGGTCTGATTAGGCAGGTGGCGTGCTACTTTCACAAGTAACTACTGATTGAAATCTGACATCGTATGATATAGAAACCAAGTTGCTACACATTGTGTAAAACAAAAAATTACTGTTGGATTATACAACTTATACATTACTTATTAGATATAAAAAAGATGAGCCTCTAGTTTCAGTCGGTGAGATTGAATTAGTTGCTTATGAGATCCACGATGGTGAGATTGAATTTTAGTTGATGAGGTCCATGATGACATTAAAATTATTAAAATTAGATGGATGATTGAGATTGATTGAAATTTATAAATTTACTAAAATTAAAATTTAGAGCATAATTTTTTTTTACTAAGTAACATATCAATAAAATATTAAAAATAGTACTCCAGTAACACTAACTGGGTTTTGGGATTTTGAATAAGAATTAATTATAATCATTTGGTATACTCCCTCCGGTTCCTCTGTTATTCATTTTAAATTTTTTAATTGGTTCATTTACTTATCATTTTAGAATATTAATATAACTTTTAACAATTTTTTCTAACTCACCGTTATATTAATTAGAAAAAAAATTTAGAATAAATTAATTTATAATTTGATAATTAAGAAAAAATTTATATAATATGAAGTAAAAGGGATATATTAATCATTAGTATAAATTATGTTATTATTTTTCAAAAGTAAGTTTAAAAAGTTAATATTAGAATTTAATAATCATAATAAGTGGGCCCGTTATGTAATTGTACAATTAGAATTTTATTTTATTTAGAAAGACTACTCATCTTTCCTTTTCCTCTGACAAATCTACACAGATTTTAATTCGTTAATAAACGAGCTCGTCAACAAAAATTTAAGTTTGCCGTTTCACGAAGGTAATACATAATTTTAAATTTAAAGCTCGACTTGAATTTATTAAAAATTAAATTATTATATTCGGTTGAAGTTTGGTTAAGCACAATTTAAATAAAGTTCAAGTTATACATGAGTTCTATTCAGATTCAATTTGATCAAGTTTGAGCTCGGTTCAGACTAGTTAAAATTTAACGAACAAAACTTGAATAGTTAATGTTCGAGCTCTGCTCCTTTACACTCTATACTCACAAAAAAAACTTTCCTTGCGATCCTCGCTTGGTCCATAATTACCCAAAAACATAAGATGAGGATTTGGCCAACTCTTTTCTTTGCCCTGCCCAAGTTCAGAATTTAAACTGACATTGAATACCGTTGTTAAATTCGAAATCCATCGTTTAGCTTGTAGGAACTAGGAAGTAGGCGTATAGTGTTGTTAAATTAGCCTACTTCTCCCTCTATACCTCCCGTATACCTTACAAACATCTCTACAAAATACAAATACAGTGCCGCCACATCTATTCCACTCTATCTACCATACCTTCCTTATACTTTAAGCTTATTATTACGCATCGCTCACTTTTACTTCACGCCACCCTATTAAAAATACTAAAATGCCCTTCATTAGGAATTGAAAACGCAATGTTACGAGAGGACGAGATTTCAACTTGCGCTGTTGGAAGAGCGGACGGAATTCCTGCCGGTCCATTAGCATGGGCGGTCAACATGACCCCATGTCAATGGTGCGGGCGTGAATTCCTTACGCTTCTGCCAATGCATGGATGATAATTTTGTCCGCTTTTGCATAATCAAGTATTTTCTAACTATTTTCAATTTTGAATCAATCATGATATTGATTTTTTTTACATCTTTATTCATCCGTTATGCTTTAAGGCAAGAAAGAAACAAATAAAAAATTGAAGAATTTTAAGAAAAAATTGAGAATTTGGAGGATTAAACGAGGGGTAATCTAGGTAAGTATATTGAAATATACGGACAACACGAAGTAATACAGAATGACATGTAACAATTCTGTACTTTAATCATACTCTTTACCCAATTATTAGTAAAATGTTTTGTTAGCTCTTTCACGAAAATAATTGAAATGCAAAAAATGAAAGAAAAAAATTGGACCAGCGAACGCAGTTTTCCTTGGTATGCCAGCAACATATGCATTCTAAAAGAGACTCTGAGCTTTGTCTGCAAGAATGGACAGTTCAATGGGATGACGAAATTTAGGTACCCAAAAAGACTAATTAGGAATCCATTAATTAAGCTAATTAGATATGGAAAGAAGCAGTATAATCTAAAGTAGTTGAAGCATTATATCAAATAAGATAATTCTACTATTCTAAAATATAATAAGATAATTAGAGCATAAATTGTGAGACAGGACAGGTAGCGGTGAAACTGAATTACAGCCGCTGAGTTGTGGACCATAAAAGATCTTCTAAATATCACGTGATTCATTTTTTTTGATAATTCATATGAGACATTTGAAAAATGCCATTTTTCATGAAATTTTGCACACCTTCGTCCCCATATAATACTTATCTTTACCTATCTGTCCATCTCTTTTTCAATCAATGCATATTTTGATTTAGGATCAATCTTTCCCTTTCATTTGGACATTTTTGTTTCTCTCGCATTATATCTCTTGCGGATATAATAACTACAGAAAAATAACTAGTTAAGACTATCATTTTCATATTGAAGCGAATCAATGAAAACAGATCATAAAAGATTTCAACAAAAATCATGTCCAACTCAAATTGGTTTTCAAAATTATATTAAATTGTTAATACGATATATTTCAAAATTATCTTTTTTGTTAATGAGTTATTAGCCAATGTAAGATATATGAATGCTTATCCACATTGAAAAACAAAGCCGAATTCAATTAATTACGATTCTTGCGTATAAAAGGCTTCTCGTAAGGGAGTCAACAAGCCAAGGAACTGGTTTGTAATCCCACGTTAATTCAAAATCATCGTTAGCATCAAAATTGGCCTCGAAACGTTCTAAATTTTGAGGTTGCAACTTTAAATATTATTATATTATATTTTTATTTTATTTTAATTGGTTAATATTTGTTTTGAATCGTGTAATATTTGGACTTGAAGTAGAGTTTTGAAACGACGGTCAGATAATAAACACCGCAATTTGAAGGGAAAAGACTGTGATGTTGTGATGCCCTTAAACTTTTCGCATAGCCTCCTGCCGCAGCTCATCTCAAACTCATTAAGCGCTTCGTTGACGAAATAATTCTCCCCACCCATCTCGTTCACGTTCTCCTCAACGCTTCCATTCTTCTAACTAAGCAATTTCTCTCCCTGCTCTTTCTGTTCATGATTTTGTTTGGGCATTCATTATATATAGTTAAATACTATCTTCTTAAATCCAGATTTCAAAAGAAACACAATTTCTTTTTCCAAGTTAAGGTACATCTACCGAAATTAATCTAGACATGAACAATTCCAAGAAGTGCGGAACTTTATTACAAAATCACCTCCCATGTCTGATCCCTTCATCTCTCTTTCGTTTCATCGCCGAATCACATACAAGTTTCTGAAATTCAGCCTTAAAAAAAGAAAGTGGTTGCGGCTGAGGAGTAAAAGGCGGCGACGGAGAAGGGAACACTGTAAGGGGAGGAGAGGGCGCCGTCGGGGGTATATAATCAGCAGCGTTCCGGCCGGGCGGTGGTGGCCGATGGTCAGAGAAATTCACAATGAAGGAAAGAGATGTGAGGTATACAAACCGTTGATGAAAAAATTTAATGGTCAATGATGATGATTAATTGTAATTAATTTTTTCATTTATTTTTTTTTAATTTTTCAGGTCAAACACGTGCTACTTTTCTTCAAACTTATGCCAAGTCATCTGCCATGCAGGATACAAGCAGTAGTAGCTTGGGGAACATTTTAATTGATGTATTAAACCAAAATTTAATAATAAAGTTAATATACATTGAATTTATTTTAGTTCTTAGTTGTTATTTGTACAGTAGTTTCTAAATTTATCATTCATATTTTCTTTGTAAGATTCACCCGAAAATTCTACGGTGATTTCGTTTTTTACAAAATAACCATACTTTGTTTTAATAATCATTGGACTGTGGATGAAAATTAATCCATGATTGAAAATTGTAAAACGTTCCAATATAATGATAACTTTATAAAAAGCAATGCCATCGTAAAAAAAACATGTAATTATATCACCAAGATGAAAACAATGATGATCATCTAAATTTGGTATAAGATGCTAGCGTAGCTCACAGATATAATAAAATTCTAAATTGGACCACATACTGCATGTCATGTATTTTTGTATAGTATCTATCTATCTTCTTCAACTTTTGATTTAGTTTCAATAATTTTTTTTACTAGGACTACTCCCTACTTTTTAAGTCTTACTAATCCTGTTTATCACTCCATTTGTTCCAAAAAAGTTTATTTTTAATAAAAAAAAAATATGGTGATAAATTGTAAAATTGTTGTTTACATGGTATAATAGTGAAAGATTACAATTACAGCAACACATGCAATTATGACGGAAATAAAAATAAAAATATAGAATTCAGAAAATAGAGACAGTGAAATTATTAAAGCTTACAAAAATTTTAGTTATATACAAACACGCAAACAAATAATTGAGGTCAACTTTTGTCACATCTTACACCAAGTTCTGTATTGTAATTTGTATTCTCTACATAATTTAAAGAATCACTCTTTAACGTATGAAATAATATAAAAAATACTACTATGATATGGCCCCAGTACATTAAAAAAGATTATTAGATTAAGGTGGTTTATTCAAGTTCAACTGCCAAGTGCTGATTGTCGGAGGTTGTTCCAAGAGTGTAGCCTAGTGTTCTCTTGTAGGACCAGCCATGCTTGATTCTGGCAACCGGCACACCTCAAACCCCTTTTCAAGTTTAACCCAATGCATAATTAATTATTTAACTTTTTATTATTCACCATATGACCACCACTTGTTTTCATTGATTCAACCCTAGCAGTTGACTGGCATGATTGATTTGCTTCATATTTAACTTTCAATAATCTGAAGTTTAAACCAGTCATATTAAAAAGGTTATTTATTGATTAGCATCCTACTGAGCTGAACGATTAAATTGACATAGAGAATTCATTCTGGACAAATTGGTATGTCAGCCGATTTGAATTGCTAAGTTACTCTTTATCTCATTGTACGTTCCAAGCTGATAAACTAGAGTTTCACGCAACACTTATTGATATTGATATGTGTGCCCGTAAATGCCATCTAAATTGTCCGGAAAATTAACGACATAAAAGAAGAATGTGAAATACACGGTGTGTTTTCTTTTGTTTTAGAAAACAAATAGGGAGTGAAATAAGAGGAATTATGATATTTTCATTACATTGGTCCGAAATAAAACACAAGTGCGAAAAGAACAAGCTGTTGATGGATCACGGGGGAAATTTTTCTTAAAGCCAGAGAAATAAAATAGTAATCATATCATAGTGTGATTTTACCTACAAGTTGAGTGACGAAGATATTTGTGTTTATAGAAATCAGAGTGAGTAGTTTGAATTGTTAATGGAAGACTAAGTTCCCTCCAATAACAAAGGAGGCCCCTAACATGTGCCAAATCGAAGTAACTTTTTAGTGAAGGGGCAAGACACAACATGTGCAGATGACATAGTCATAAATACACAAGATTTCTACTCATTGTTGTTGTTGCTGCCAGATGAGCTGCCTAAAATTTCACCATGATTACTCTAAAACATAAGCCTTTCAAATAAAATCACAAGAGAGTTTTTCAGGATGCCATAACTGAATGTTGGTTTCATCTGGGCCATATTTATTTCCCTTTAATGAAATGTCCTTTCTCCTTGAATCTATTAATGTTTTGCTACTGGCTACGGTTGCTAGTAAGGAAGAATCTGTGAGAGATACCCCTCTCTTGATTTCAGTGGGACCCTATCTTCTTTTACGTGTAAATTTAATCATGGCTTTTATTTTTTCTTGAACTTCCTTTCACATGCAAAGGCAGCAATCTTCTTATCTTTTAGCTTTCACATTATCACAATTCGCCAAGAACAGTACTTTGGCACTTTCCTTAGTTTACTAGTTAATCTAAACTCAAGGAAGCTACTCAAAACATCCAAATACATATCAATTATTGATTAAAGTTTCAGAATTTGGAGATATGCATAATTGATTAGTTAATAGAGAGGTGAGATTATATTTAGGAGGGTCCTTGAAAACATACATACCTGATAAAGCCACAGAGAGAAGACACTAAGAGAAGGCAATTGTTGATATATATGGCGAGGAATGAGGATCCCATTTCACACTAATGGTCGTGATTAAACTGCATAAAAAAACAATAGGTTAACACTTGGAAGCATAAAGAGGCAAATTTTGTCTTACCCATTTAAGTTGTTATTGGTCCACGTGGCATCCATGACTGTAACCCTTTGAGCCCTTCTTGTGAAGGTGGTTTGTTTTGGTTTGGTTTGGTTGGGTCTGGTCACTCTCCCTCTCTGGATTTATGAAATGAAAGCACCAACATATTTTCACTCAATCTGTCATTCAACTCCACATATTTGATGACTGACCTCGTACCATTACCACTAATTGGACACCATTGCTACCATTTATGGGTTTTACTTGTTCGCTCTCTCTCTCTGACTTCACATTTATTATTCAAATCAAAATTGCATTACAGAAAGCAGCTTCTATCTCCATGTCTGCCACTAGTAAAGAATTCTCATTTATCCTTCTTTCTTTTCTACTCTCTCCTCTTAATTGTGCACCCTTCTTGGTTAAACACAACGGTAAGAACAGCTCTCATGGTTTTTCTGCTTTCATGTCTCTCTTTAATCACTCGTTAGTTCATTTCAAAGATGTCGTATTGAAGAAATAACTAAGTTGATAATAAAAGCAAGAGTTAAGCCACGTCAGCAGTCACAGCGCTCCCATGTGTATCTATAAAGGCATTTTAACAAGACTATTCTCCATTAAAAGTGTGTATTCTTTCTAGCTTCAAGATGTCAGTTATTTCTGCCAAGACCTTCTTCCGACAGTTATGCAAAGATGAGGTTTATATGGGCAGCATCACCCATGGCAGCTTTTTATCTAGTGACCCGCTCCTTCCATCCATTGGAGCCAGAATAAACCATGCTACAAAACTTCGGAAATACATAATTTCACCTTACACTTCTTGCTATAGGTGAGTATATAAGTTTTTTTTTTTAATTCAACTGAAGCTTCTCTCTGTACTGACAGCAGAATCTTGTCATGTTTTATTTACGCTTCATCATAGGGCTTGGGAGATGTGGCTAGTTGTTCTGGTTATTTATTCTTCGTGGATATCTCCTTTCGAGTTTGCATTTCTTACTTGCGAGAAAGATGCTGCGCTTTTCATCTTCAACAACATTGTCAATGGCTTTTTTGCCATTGATATAGTTCTCACATTTTTTGTAGCATATCTTGACAGCCAAACTTATGTTCTTGTTGACATTCCAAAGAAAATAGCAATCAGGTGAATGAGTTTTTTTTTCCCACCTTTCAATCACAATAAATTGCTAATTGATTTTGTAAGAACAGTGATTAATGCAATGCTGTTGTTCTTTGTTCTTTTCCTACTTTCCCCTCAATTCTATTAAAGCAATCTCTTCATTCCAATAATATAGGTACATATCTACCTGGTTCATTTTTGACGTTTGCTCAACTGCTCCATTTGAGACTATCAGTCCCCTGTTAACAAAACAAAGCAGCAAGGAAGTTGGCTTCAAATTACTCAACATGCTTCGGCTATGGCGTCTCAGACGGGTCAGCTCTCTGTTTGCAAGGTTGATCATAAGCTGTGCACTTAAGATTCTGATAAAGAATGTTATAATAGAACTCATTGGCTGCTTTGTATCTATCTTTCAGACTTGAGAAAGACATCAGGTTCAGCTATTTCTGGACTAGGTGCACAAAACTTGTTTCAGTACGTAACTATAATCTTAAGCTAGTTTATTTACTTACATTAATATGGCTTATAGCCGAGTTAAATAATTGGCATGAACCTTTCTAAATTTGGTTAATTCCAGGTAACCCTCTATGCAGTACACTGTGCTGGATGCTTTAACTACTTGATTGCAGATAGGTATCCTGACCCAAAGAGGACATGGATTGGGGCTGTAAATCCGAATTTCAAAGACACCAGCCTCTGGAACAGATATGTAACTGCACTCTACTGGTCTATCACCACATTGACTACCACTGGATATGGGGATTTGCATGCTGAGAACCCCAGGGAGATGCTTTATAATATCTTCTACATGCTGTTCAATTTGGGATTGACATCTTACCTCATCGGAAATATGACAAACCTGGTAGTTCACTGGACCAGTCACACTCAAAATTTTGTAAGTTCTATATTCTGGTAGCTTTCACCTATTCCACCCTATACTTCACCTTTCATGGACAACACATATTCAGAAATGATGTCTTTAGAAACTAGAGTGAGCCTTTGTGATTTCACAGAGGGACACGGTCAGAATGGCTTCAGAACTTGCAGCACGGAATCAGCTGCCCCGTCGCCTACAGGATCAAATACTGTCACATTTGTGTCTGAAGTACAAAACAGAAGGGCTGACGCAACAAGAGGCCTTCAAGGGTCTTCCAAAGGCACTCCGTTCAAGTATTGCACAATATCTCTTCTACCCCATTGTTCAACAAGTCTATCTCTTTCAAGGAGTTTCTCATGACTTTCTTTTCCAATTGGTACTTCTTTACTTACCTCAACATTGCTTACATATAATTCTTCTTTTCTACTTTCTACTCTGCGGCTCAAACTGATATTGCTTCTCATCATATAAAATACACTTTAAAGCTGTTATAGAGCTCTGCCAAAAAAGAATAAGAACTGTGTAATAATTGCAATGTTATGTTACCATCCAGACACTAAAGCATATTTACCTTTTTAAAAGGCTTCAGAATTGGAGGCTGAATACTTTCCGCCTAAAGAAGATGTATTTTTGAGGGGTGAAGCTTCAACAGATCTTTACATAGTTGTCACAGGAACAGTGGTAAGCCTAATTTTAACCTCCTAACTTCTCCCTTATTAGTTATTCCATCAAAGATCTTCTACCAACATTAATATGTTGTTGATGCAGAGCCTGATCTCCTCTCGAGATGGATATGATCAGGTAACTTGTCTCACCGATATATTCTTTGGACTGCATTAGAAGCAAAGTAATCCTCAATTCACAGCTCATGTTTGTCACGTGCAAATTAACAGGTTATGGGGAAAGCAGCAGCAGGGGATATTTTCGGAGAGATAGGAGTGTTATGTTACTCAATACAACCTTTCACAGCCAGGACAACTGAGCTTTGTCAGATACTGAGATTAACCAGGACTTCACTGATGAGCACCATACAGGCAAATCCAGATGATGGTCGAATCGTGATGAGTAACCTTTTCAAGGTATATATACTATACTTCCAAGAATTTTTATGCAGTAAAGGAATTTGGTCATCTTGACTTTGTTGTAACGAATCTGTCCTACACAAAACTTCAGAAACTGCACGAGACAGAATATAGTAGCTCTGATGATTACCAAATCAGTATTCCACAATTGATTCTCAGCCAAAGGTCTGAGGGAGGACGAAAAGGATGGCCATTTAACACAGGATGGAAGAATTATTCGCACAGAGCTCAATCAGCACAAGAAGAAGAAATATCTTTTGAAGATCCAGAGGCCAAAGAAGATGGCGGAACACGCGGAGGTGATAATTCAACTACACATGCACTAGAAGAAAATTCCACAATGGAAGATGATCAAACTGCCCTTCATGCAGCTGCTAGCAAGGGGCATATTGAGATGCTGCTAGACAGAGGAGGAAATGCAAGCAAAACAGATGCCAAAAGATGGACCCCAAAAGCTCCAGCAGAATACCAAGGAAAGAAAAGTATACATAACCTCTTACTAGGTTATGGAAGTAGACAGAATTTAATTGAACGTAAAATAGATGTTATAGAGCATGTAAGAACAGATGATTCGAACAATAATCCAGGCAAAAACAAAGGGACTGGTGCACCCAATTTTTTCAACTTTCGCACCAAAATGGGACCAGCTAATTTCAGTATGCAAAGTTGTTGTGATCCCAACTACAGGGAAGCAAAAAAGCTAAACAAGAGAGTCACAGTCCATATGCACAGAAGTACATTGCAGAGACCACCCGGGAAGTTAATTATCCTACCTGACTCCATTGAGGATCTTCTCAGAATTGGTGGTAAGCTATTTTGACCTTATAAGAGTATTTATTAACACTAATCTGACTACAATTAATAAAACATAATAGAAATCACATCTCATGTTAAATCAAGGTATAAGCAAATTACACAAACAAAAATATCGAACCTTGAATAAGAAAAACTTGTTCAGTCAGTCATCTTTCCTTTCTTGTGCTTTATCCAATATGCCAACAAAGCCTTCTGCTGCAGGTGAAAAGTTAGGAAGCTACAGATTTACAAGAATAGTCAATGCTGAGAATGCAGAAATACACGACATAAGTGTCATTCGTGATGGTGATCATCTTTTTCTCTTTCAAAATGACACTGGAAGTTCAGAATGCAACGTGATCTAAAAGTAATTAGAGAGTTTTGATGTAGACAGAAATATAACTTAGCAATTGAGCAATGTAGAAAAAATATGTATAAAAAAATAGAATACATCAGTTGCCAGTATAAGCCTCATAATTTGCTGCAAGACGCATGTCCTGGAACACTGGAGGTATCAAATACAAATTGTTGCACTTAGACTCATACTTTGGAATCAAAATATTCCTATCATTAATTGTGAAAAAAGTTTAAATAAAACATATACATCTTACAACCTTATCATAATCTTCAGGACCATATAAAACTATAGTAAGAATAGTCCACAGAAAAAGATTCTAAGAAACTGGCGCGGATAAGATGACTGATGACTTCTGCAGGAGGTAGGAAGCAGGGAAAGTCAAGTTCACTACCATCTTTTCTTGATTATCACTTCGTTGATAGCCTTTCATTAACAAGATCAACCATATAAACCATGCTTAAATAAATTTTAAATGGGCAGGGAGGTCATCGCCAACCAAACAGGCTTGTAAAATGTGTTCCTTTGTATGTATGCTATGCCACAAAAGAAATCAATCCCTCTCAAGGGTCATTAATTGGAAAAGGATGAGCTTCTGTGTTGAAGACAAACTTATCCAATGGAATCGTAGAAGTATCCCCAAATAGCAAGTACAAGTACTTAAGCGTCTCTCCCAAAAAGAAGGTCTCCATCTTGTCTCTTTTTGGAGGAGGAACAGTAGTAACATCTTGTAAAGAAGTATACCCACCAGAATCAACTTTAGTATACTTCTCAAATGCTTCAAAGATCTGCCAACCCCATTCACGGTATCTGCAGCACATCACATTCAATCAGATAAAACGTTAAAAGAGAAAATGAATACGACTCTTTCTGTGTTCAGCGTAGAAAATTAAATAACTGAAAACAGCAAAACCTAATGCCAAAATTTTGAAGGACATACTTTAGGTCCTCTGTGATTCTATACAGCACGAACAATGATTCTACTGTTTCAGGCCGCAAAAGATTGTGACTATCAGCATGTTTAATTATTATGTCATCAATAAATTCTGAACTCTTATTTCCGCCATTAAGACCACGTTCAGAATATTCCTGCATTCTTGGAAGCAGACATCATGTTTACAGTAAAGAAATACAAGGACATGATACAAAAAGAAAGGAGAAATTATCTTCCTATATTAAAATTTAACAAACCTTGGTTTGAAAGTAAGCAATTTCTGGGGCAAGACCTGTAGAAGTTACAGCATACATCTCAACACATGTTCTTGCTAAATCTTCAGCAAGCTTTAAATTTTCAAGGTCTTCGAATTTAAGCAGATTGTTTTTAAATGCCTTTTCCTTAGTGTATCCCTTTGTGGCACCAAGAGCAAGTGTACCCGGCAAAAAACACACCTGAAATGTTGGAAATAGTACTTAGACACCCACACAAATGCACCTGTAGGACAAAGTATGAACGCCTTAACAATCGTTACTTCAAATAAACAGCATAACAATGATCTCTCCACTGTCAGAGATATTGATCTTAAAAAAAAGAAGGGTCCTTAATCTGTCATGAAGGCCAGTGACTGACCCTCCCGAACCCAATTATGCAAGATGAGGAAGCATTACGTAAATTACATAAAGGAAACAAGAAAAACTAGCCTAACCATCAGCAGAATGCTCCCCAGTGTCTGCTAGAACAGAATCTGAGATTCCTAGTGAGTCAAAAGGAAAGCGCCAATCCCTCTCTATAAAGCCCTTTTCTATTTCACCCCAACCAAATTGATCGAACGGTCACAGCCCGAGATAACCATAACTGAGCCAACAGATTATCACGATGCTGGTCTCAGCTTTAAGTATTTCTCAGATATTAGGATCACAATGCACACAAAACTTGAGAAAAAAATGTAAAGCATCTGATGAGGCTAATCAGGTATGAAAAATAAGAAACATAGGTTTTAAGGATGATAACATAATGATTAAAAACATGTTGGACGGTTATTCATGTATCGTAATTCTAATTTAATGAAATTCAGCTTGGCAAGTATAAAAAGGTAACAATATATTGTGTATCATTTACAACAAGCTGGCACATTCAATGACTTTTTTTAAGTCAAAAGAGTGAAACAGTAGATTCATGCGAGTTAAGTTTCAATGATAGTACCATCTCCAGTTAAATGTTCCCATGATAATAGTACTGTGGTACTGTCTCCAGTTAATTCTCTAATTTCCACATACCAACCTTTGGAAAGATATGAATTAAGTACGAAAAGATGAAGTCAATACTTAATCAAACACCATATTTTTCATTATCTGGAGAGCTTATTCTCTAATGTGCATCAAATAAAAAGCTATTTGGAATGTGCAGGCCAGCAAGGATGGTCAAATAAAAAGCTATTTGGAATGTGCATCAAATAAAAAGCTATTTAAGTTGAGAAAAAAGATACTCGTTGACCGAACCAAGGGTGGTCATGGAGGGTCTGCTGACCCAAAGCCCATCAGCAGCACCCTTAAGAGGAGTTACACTGACTAGGGTTCTGTCCAATTTCTGCGCCTGCTGATAATTCACACAGCAGTCAGAACTTGATGAACTGTCAAAACTCAAAACTACATACTGTCAAATTGAGTATTATGGCTCCGTAATTCAGAATGCTTGCAGAATAAGCAGTGAATTTACATAAATTAGATGGGTTTGCCAAGGTTATCTTCAGTTAGCATTTCTTCATTTCCTAAGTCTTAACCTTCAGAAATATATGGAATAATTAAAAACTAAAAAAAAATCAGTTCGGCAACATCAATATTAATATAGCAACACATACCAGGTGATCCATTTTGGGGCTTAAACCACCATTTGCTCCACTAGGCAACTCCCCCACAAACACCAATCCCTTGGGAATTGATTTCTGCACAAGTAGATTCCTAACACCTTTCATTGCCTCCTCAAACATGTCATATAAATACGTAAAATTGGCATCTCGATTGGCTCCCTTTTGAAGCCATACTTTAATCAGGTATTCATAATAGCTGTCACCACGAGATCCCAGTCTGATATTTTCTCCACTAAATTCACCAGAGTCAGGGCTGCAATTGATGGAAAATAATACAATATTAAAATATAAATCATATTGTCTAACTGCCCAGAAAATCAAAGTCAAGTAATCAAGGTTTTTGAAAAAAAAAGAGGGAGGAGGGGAAAAGCAATCCATGATCTTTTAATTGCTGTTCATCTCTTCTAAAGAATCTGAATCACAAGCATTAGGCAGGTCTACATGCACCTTCACTAGTCACAAATCCATCTTATTGACTTGTAAAACCCTTCAGCTGTTCAACATAGGGATATTTTTTTTAGGTTGATGCATTCTATAAAAATATATAGCAACAACCAAGCTTTAATCCGAAGTCCCAATAAAAGTGATATATTTATCACAAGAGTCTCATTATGAGGTGGCTATGCATATTTTCCCAACAAGTAAAAAGTCAAATAAAAATAAGTTCAGGTAAAATAGAACAGCAAGCTAAATTTATATGTAATACACTGTACACTGGAAAAAGTGCCAGCTTATTAGAATGAGCAAGATCTGAAATGTAGATGCTTTTGTTAGAAACATATGACCAAATTTAAAAACCTCACAGTCACAATATTGATGTTCAAAGAGGGAACAGTGACTAATCAAGAAAACAAAGTTCAGTTTAATTCTTCAATTAACGATGAGCAAAAAATACCATCTCAATTTAAATACATCGCTACTTAGTTAGTTAGCAAGTGCGTATGTGTCTACCCAACTTCTTGATAACAATATATGTGTTAAAATTTTCTAATAGTGCTCCGTGCATAGACAGCACGAGTACAAAATTTAAATAATTTAACACATATAGAGTTAAGGGGAGAGAGCCTACTTCATGCCTAAACATGTTGGTTGCCATTATTAGAAATAAATACTTAGAGATAAAAATTGGAGGAACAAAGTAGGAGGAATCTCATTGAAAATAACATAATAACGAGGATAAAATAACAATAATTTGGGTCCTGAATAAGATAATTTATTTGAATCAGAGACAAAATGAAATACTTTAGAAATTAAAGTCGTACCTGATGTATATAGGAACCAGCCCTTGTACTTTTGGAAGTTTCTTCATATGTGCCAAAACCTTCATAGCTTCCATGCTATACTTTGGATCACCAGATACAGTACTAAGATAATTAAACTCAAGCTGCAAAGTTGAAACTTCTGAAGTACTGCTCAGACCACCAGAAGCACGATGTGCTGAGGGATCATGCAGAATAACATCACTAAAGGGAATGGGAGTTGGACTAGAAGTGAAAGCCAACAGTAGACGATCAGCCAAGTCTTTCGCAGTTTCAAGATACACACTTGGTTTAGGTCCCTTATGCACAAAGCCACCCCCTTGCTCTCCTCTGCTTAAATGATACGCACTTAAAAGACCACCCAAAACACGAATGGTAGTTTCAAACAGATTAACTTGGCCTTTCTTGCTAATCCTATCAGAAAGATGTGTTTCAACCCACGAGCCTGCTTCAAACACAATTTCATCAGCACCCATTATCATGGCAGTATCAAGAGCATCCACAATAGTAGCACCTAGACCACCTAATCCATCAACTCCTCGCTTATCAAGAGGCATAAGTTCATCATAACCCATAGCAAATTTTTTATAACCAGACCAAGCATGGATGAAAGCCTCTTTTACCTTGTCTTGCCTTTCTCTCCATTTTGATTCACTATTTAGCTTCTCTGAACCAGGAGTTGGTTTCTTGTTTTTAATCTCATTAGGTGATAACCGGGGAGGTAGCCTTGGTGGTCTCCTCCAAAGCCTTGCTAATTTGCCAGTGCCATTTGCCATCACATTACCTTCTTCAACCTTTGTTCCTTCTGCTAGTCCATCAGAAAAAAGATTGGCACTACTAGAATGAGTAAGCATGAGGTATGCTAAACCAAGGATCATTAATACCATTAGAAACTTCCCAGTGCTACAACTTATACAATCACGCTTTAAATTACTGCTAAGAAAGGACTGTGAGATCACCTGGATAGAAAAGAAGCAATTTTGAAGCATTTTGCTAAATATATAAAGGTACTAAATAAAAAAACTAAGCACCTGAAAAAGAGAAATGGGAAATGAAGTAATTCCGTAATTTAAGGCCATTCCAATTCATCAGAGTAAGTTATTTGAAATCTGAATTACACATGTAAACCATATTTTATGAGATGCAATTTCCAAATTTGGTGTTTAAGTTTGGAACACAATACAAAATATTAGCTACTATTAAGTCAAATACGCTCTGCAACATGATAAGAATTTAACATCCAAACCTGCTCAGCAAATCTACAATCTAATCTCTAAGCTAAAGGAGTGCTATAAAGATTTATTAACCCGTAAGAAATTACTAGATCTGAAGACAGACTTATGATTCCGTTATCAAAAGTATCACAGCGAGAAATACAAACAATAAACCAAAATTATTAAGGTGTCCAACTCCCAGCAGAATAAAGCCTTCAAACTTTTGTCTAAGTGTTGTTATTTAAATTTGAATCGGCAAAATAATCATTAGGAATAAAATTGTATTGTTGTCCTCTCAAATTTTGTGGGGATTGAAGTTACTGAAATCATGAAATTTAAATGGAGTCTTCTTACTTCCAAATCCTCTCAACTCTTCATCCCAAGCATGGGATTGTAATTCACATCAATAACAGTTGTGCGTTTTAAAAAGAGCAAATCTCTTTCTTCTCTTCAATATAAACCACTTTACGGCTTAATCGTACAGAATCACACTCGTCAAGCAACACAACACCGAAATTCAACATAAGCATAGCGATTCAGAATCAAACACGAAAGCAAATGAGAGTCAAATTAAAAAGAAATGAACGAGAGATCTGGATAGATAATAAGAACCTTAACGAAAGATCGCTGGCGGAACTTGGCGTTATCATAATGGACATCTTTTGTGGTATAAGGAAGAGAAGAAGACTGCGACATGTCAAATTGATTTAGGGTTTTTACTGTTCTTTCTGCTCCGCGATCTCCCCGCTCTGCTATGTATAGTTGCAGATAAGGGGGAGAAAGAAAGAGTGACAATGAAGAGTTCAAGTAGAGAATCCGATCGAATCAAACAGAATTCGATGGTTTCTTCGGACTGGCGGGAATGGCAAAAACCGGCAACTCCATGGATCTATGGAATGAAAGAGAGAACTTAAAAATTTCCTTCTTTCCAGAAAGATTAATGAAGTCAATGGAGCGCGAAAATGAAATTTTTTTCTCCTTGTGGGCAACAGTCGCCGTGTCAATTCTCCGTACCCTCCAGTTTCTTAAACCGGTAAATGAGAATAATTTCAAATAATTAGTTATAGTTTTTTTCTAAACAAAATCAGCTGTTTTGCATTGATTTTTTTTCCAATAGTACAGTAAATAATCTCAATTAATTCATTTGCAAACAAACTTGATACGTTTTTAAACAAATTTAATTGATTGACATGACTATGTTTAAAATGTAAAATTGAATTAAGTTTTATTGGTTTAGTTTTTTTAAATTATGAATTTGCAAATTTCACCCAAATTGGTGATATTCGTAACATAGGCAATTAAAATTCAGTTATTTATTCATTTTAAGTAAAAAAATCGGAATTGTAAATGAATCTCAAAGATTTAGTAATATTATTTGCTTATTTTCAATATTGAATGAGAATAATATTTGATCCAAAAGTGATAAATATTTATAATAATATTTCAATTCTAAAATTAATTCTTATAAATGTAAAAACACTACATAATTACTAGATACAAATTAAAAAATTTAGTCATCAAACATATTTCACGAACAAATGACATATCATACTCGCATAAAAAAACTTTAATTACTAGATAATGACATTCTTTCCGGAAACAGATTCTTATTAAATACTTTTTTTACTTAAATAATATTACACTATCTTCAATTTTTTGACAATTAATAATTGTCATCTAAAATTACATCATATTGCCAAAAAAAAAATATCTCAATGTCTTTACTTAGTAATATTTAAAGGCGAGACCTTAGCGGCGTAATATTATTATACATATACACCTTTTCTATTGCAAAGACATTTACAACGACCAGAAATATCCAGCAATGGGTAAAATGACATATAAAAGAAATGTTTAGGTTATGATGATTTTATTTTTAACAAAGTGAACCTTACTTTAACTAATATCATTATTGAATCAATTATCACAATATTCATATAAAGATGATAAGGGTCAAAATAATGAAAATTTGTTAAGTCACCATAAAATTTACCCGAAAGAAAATGTAATTTAGAGCAATTATATATTTTCATAAGTTTTTTAAAATTTAACGGATGAGTGTTAAGAGTCCTTTCTATGATAGCGGACTCGGATCTGGCAACGGGTAGCCCACCCATGAATAGGTTTTCTTTAGAAAATGGAGCATCCAAAAAGTCAATATAAAGTGACAATGGAGCATCCATAAAGCCCATATAAAGTGACAATAGAGCATCCATAAAACCCATATGTTCGGCCCCCTAAAATTGCCGACTTTATAATTCAATCCGCCATCAACACCGGCGGGAATAACAGAAAATCCGATCTCATCTTACTTTGGCATTAAGATTTTATCGCCGCGTATATAGGAGAAGCAGAAAATTAAAGAAACAATTTAAAAAAACAAGAAAAGAGACGAATACGAAATACCATGGCAGAGGAAGGCAAGAACAGAGGCGTTGCTATCAATTTGCATGATCAACACCAACAGCACTATGGGACGTTTCAGGGCGTCGCCAATTACCACCCTCCTCCACCGCCTCATTCGGTTGTCGGGTTTCCCCAGCCAGTTTCCCCGCAACGCTTACCTACGCCCAATCCTCAGTATCATCCTCCTGGATACCATTCCACTGTAACAGGTATCGATATCATTTTATTGGTTTTCTTTATTTACATTTCGAGTTTTTTCTTTTTGAATAACTTCAATTGCAATTCCGAATTCTGGTTTTAGATGAATAATTGTTCGATTGAGTTTCCGTTGAATTTGATTTTATTGTTACAGAGGAATTGTGTGTATTGTTCATTGATAATGCGTTTGATGATTAATTGTTGTTCCAGGTTATGCTCTTATTGATGGAAGACCTGTTAGAGAATACAGACTTCCATGCTGTGGTATGGGCATGGGTTGGTTCTTGTAAGTTAATCTAATTGTCGCTACAGCTTTTCATTTTGGATTTTTAAATCGAATTTACAAGTGCATATTAAGTTGTTATATTAGGCAGTAACACAATAAAGAACTCTGTGATTGTTCTAGCAAACATTTTAGTTGATGTAATCTTTTTCTGTGTTCATTGTGCTGTTGATGAGATACAAAGGGCACCTTCAAATATGTTAATTTTTTCTAAATCTCTAATTCACACAAAGTAGGACTGATATACTTGTTAAAACCATGTGGATGTCCTTGTTAGGTCAATGGAATTTGGATCTAAGCTGTTAAAAGTGTTTGATCATAGCATCAAAGCCTTCTCTTTGTCATTTCAATCTAATTCCTATCTAGGAATTAGCTCGGGCATCTCAATTGGTGTTGTTTACTTGCATTGACTTATCTTTATCTCCTTGTGGATTCCAATTTGGCTTTCTAAATTGGGTCTCTGCTCAGAATTCCCAAGGCGGAGATTGTTCGCATTTACTTTGTGATGCTGTGCATGAAAAAAATTCAGGGTAATCATTGACAACGGTGTTAAGCTAAATATGCCTTTGAACTCTGAATACTCAAATTGTCTTTTACAGTTGTCACGCTATAGAGATTTTATATGTGGATAACTGCATTTTTTGGGATTGTAGTGCAAAATAAAGCACCTTGAAGCTGATGAAACTAAATTGTTACAGATTTCAAATTGTTTGATCTTTTATGTTTTCTTGGTGTAAAAGTGGTATTAACTTTGTGCCTTGTGGGTCCAGGTTTATAATTGGTTTCTTTTTAGGAGGCATTCCTTGGTACGTTGGGTTTATTATTGTACTATGTGTACAAGTGGATTACAGAGAAAAGCCTGGATATGTCGCGTGTGCAATTGCTGTGAGTAATCACCATTTACCATATTATCATCCGTAGCTTATTGAATCATTTCCTTCCATGATGTGAACTAGCTTCATCTATATGCTTTGTTTCGTAATCCCATGTATTGTTTTACTGCAATTATAACTAGTAACGTGCATATGTTAAGGGTAGATCACAAACTATTATTCTCAGTGTTCCAGCTCGGTACCGTTTCTTAAACTCCTCAGTCCTCTCCTTTTGCTCTTAAGGCTTTAATGAACTGTTTATATCATGGCGGGATGTATCGTTTTTTCTTACGGGGTTGGGTCATAGAAGGTATCAACTGTTGGTAGTTATCTACTCTTACAAATAATCGATGGTCATTGCCTTTGTTTGAAATTTAAGGGAAAATCCGGGTTGGAATCTCGTTCAGTTATGATTATATTGCAGTTGTGGTGAGGGTTTGTGTAGTGTTATTCTCATACAGAATTATCATTTGCTGCTGCTGTTGTTGTTCAGTCTATTCTTGCCATTATTGCTGTTACTGTTGGAGCCACGAAGAGAGCTCATGCCTGGTGAGGTTTATGTGGACGACACATTCTCTATATTGTAATGTGTATACTTGTACATTGAAATGTTTCGTATTATACTTTCTTTGTAATTTCTTTTGGTATTCATGTTGAGAAGACAATGTTGAAAGTAGGTCTGGCAATCTGAATCTTTGTGATTTTATTTATAATTTCACTATTTTAATATAATTGATTGATGCGAGATATATTATTTTGTCAATTTTGAAATTCTGCAATATTTTTTTCGCCTCTATGAATTGAATTCTGCAGATGGCATTTGTAAGTTTTATGAATTAGTTAGCCTTGGGCATATGTTTGATGACATTATGAAACAGTTGCTTTTTTGTGTTGGAAATAAAAAGAACAATTACAGCAAGGAACATGTTATTTCATAAAATTATTTAAATGGATAAAATTAATTGGTAATATAAACACATAATGCATTATAACTGTCTCGACTTGATACAAAAATTTTTGTGCTCCCCTGGATTTTGTGAACGGCATTCTAGATTGAAAAAGTGCACCCGCAACTTCCGTATTCCCACACAATCACATAACATGTAACGTTTGATAAATCAAACCAATAAAAACGTGACATGTGTGGTTGATTATAAAAAAAAATTAAACTTTGTTTTCTCTGAAGTCTAACCTCCTGTCCCTCATTGACGCAGCAGCTGTAAAAGTGGGAGCAAGAACCAACCTACAAGAACAGCCAAAGCAACCAAGGACTTCTCCTCTGAAAAACCTTACATATGTGATATTTTCATATTTCCTTCTTCCTTTCCCACCGTACCTTACTAAATTAAAAACGATAAAAAAAATAAAATCAAAACCCATATCTTGATATCAGTTTCAGATTTTAGATTGCGATTTCAATCGAGCAACTGGCCGAGTGTTATGAAAGTCCACACGTGAGACCATCGAAAGTTGTTTTTTCAGGGCCCATCACCGAAAACCACCGAAAGTAACCGAAAGTCACCGAAAGTTGATTTATTGGGAGCCATCACCGAAAGTTGTTTTGTCTCTATGCCTCAACATTTCATTATAAATAGGATGAATTGCAAAGCAAATAATCATCACAAAATTTGAGAGCTTGAGAGCATTTGGAGAGTTAGAGAAAAATTAGTAGAGAGGAAGATCAAAA
>CATIWQ010691388.1:0-28101 GCA_949673415.1 Euphorbia schlechtendalii
ATATTCACCAAACCATTACCAAAGGAGCAGTTCAATGTCCTAAGGCAGCTTGTTGGTATGGTGAACCCCATGTGAAAAGAAGAAGTAAGAAAGTTTGGCTAATTGTTGAAAATCCAGCCTTAACTCAGCTAATGAAAATAACATTTGTTTAACTTTGTCTATATTTTAAAGTAACGACGTGAGATTCAGTTTGGTGGTTAAAATCAAAAGCCCATATTTCAAAAGACGTGCTTTTGAATTGTACCTGTTTTTTGCAAAACTCACTGTTTTACTAAGGCAGTTAATCAAGTGTTCATCTCAGCATTAATTCTCATCGTGATCTGAGGAAGTGTCATGTATCTTTGAGAGTTGGAAGGTCTATAAAAGTACGAAGGAGATGAAGAGAGAGGTTACTTTCTTTCTCTGAATTCAAATAGTTGTTGTGCAAAGAACACTAATTTTCTTCTTCACAAAATCCTTTTCCTTTCTCTCAAAAATGGCGATTACCAAGAGGACTCTTACTCTCCTAAGAGAATCTAGTAAAAAGATGTTCGTTCACATCGACGGTTCATGGTAGAGAATCGTTTTTCCCATTGGAATAGTGTTCACCAAGGTGGAATGGACTGATGATCTAGTGTTTGGTCCATTATTCAAGGTAAACTATGAAAGCTTGATGCTCAAAAAATTCATGCATAGAGTAATCAAGCAGTAGAATCTCAGTCAATTTCTACTGTTTGAAGGCCCTACAATCAAGAGCCTCATGAAGGGTTTCTACTCAACCTTTTACCCAATTGAGGGATTTGAGGATGTTCTGCTAGTGGAGTTCAATAGCATCTCCTATCTCATCTGCATTAATCTTGTCTCTAGTTTACTGAGCATGGATTGAAGGGCACAGTGCTGAGGAAGATAGGAGATGAAGAGATGTTAGTTGTGCTAGCATATTGGGAGCTTTCCGTAGATTATGTTGTTGGTGAAATCATAGAATCCGAGATGAGCTGGGAGGCAAGAGCTTGCTTTGAGTTTCTTATCAAGTTCCTCCTACCCAAAACTAGGTCTCTGAGCAACTGCACCTACTTTGAGAGGTGTGGGGTTTACCACATGGTAGAAGGAAATCAACTAAATTACCCAGTGTTACTTATGCATCACTTGACCAAGGTTACTACCGTCTACCATATGGGGTACCTCATCACCGCTCTTATGAAGGTGGTATAATTGGACATTGCCCCATTTTTGGATGGACCAAGTGAGAAGGTGGTACCGGTGAAAAAGGTTCTTGACATGCCTCACTTCAGTAAGCTAAAGTATAAGCAAGTTCACACTTACTATACTAAGGCTAAGGACCTGAAGTTTAAGAAGGTGAGGATGGAACCAATTGTGTTCCCGAAGGCTATTCTCAAGGAGGATGAGGATAATTTTGTGGTGGATTTCAAAGGCTCAAGTTAGGAGACAAATGAAGACATCCCTCTATGTGCTCAGCTGGAGAAAATTCCAACCAATACCTAGTGTGTTGGAGTTGATTTTAAGAGTAGTTTCAGGGCTAACAATATCATGTATAATCACTAGATCTATGATATAACGCTGTTTAGTGAGCCAACATTTTTGGAATGGTAACTTGCTAAATGTGGCTATGTGAGAGCGACCCGTACTAAGCATAGTATTGACGTTGTCCAGGTTTATATAATTGTCTTATTTCGTTTGCTTTAGGTTTAGAAAAGTTATTTCATGTGATTGCTCTGCGGCGAATCATTAAACATCTGAGTGTGTTGAACTGGGTTTGTTAGATTAATTTAGTGTGTAGTAACATCTTCATTGAACTTGCATGTTTACTCTGCTATACTTGTTCGTAGTGAAAATCTATTTATTTAGAGTCTCTAATATTCCACATCTATATTTACTCAACTTTTCATTCTAATCTTCCTCACCATATAAAATCTCAATTCTATATTTTTTTATTTTCTTTACTTTGCTTTTCCTCATTGATCTTTAGACTTGTTTCCTTCCCTGTGGGTTCGATATCTTTTAAAACTACATCGTAACTGTATACTTGCAGTTATCATCATTTTTCTATGTGATAAGAGGTATTGACAACACCTGCATTTTATGTGAACAAGTTTTTGGCATTATTATTAGGATAAATCTACGAAACAAGTGTTGCCAATTCTTGTGAATAAGTTATTAAACTTATCAGTAGAAAAGTGGTGAATAGTCACCTACAGAGATTGGGCTGATAAACTACCATTTGCAGTATGGGGATACAGAACCAGTGTCAAAACTCCTACTGATCAAACCCGTTCTCGTTAGTACACGGGATGGAAGCAGTCTTAACAGTTGAAATGGAAGCGAGATTAAAGGAATCAGATTGGGTAAGAGCCAGATTTGAGCAGTTGAACATGATAGATGAACAGTGTCTAAAAGCATTAGACCACTTGTAGATGTACCAACAATGCATGGCTAGGGCATACAATAACCGGCTTAAATTTAGAAACCAACCTTTGAAGGCGGGAGACCTGGTTTTGAAGCAAATGAGACCTTCATATGTGGATGTTCGGGGGAAGTTTCCTCCAAACTAGGAAAGTCCTTATGTCATGAAGAAGATCTTAAGAAAAGGAGCCACCAAGATCATGGATATGGATGGGAACAAATTTGTCAACCCGATTAACCAAGACAGGCTCAAGCGCTACCACATTTAGGGCCAAAAGAAATAAATCAGAAAAAGCAGTATACAAAAAACAGAGAAATGTCAAAAGTTAGTCCATCAGTTGGCACTTGGCTAGCTGGGCAACAATTAGGACCTTTCATTGTTAAAAACAAATGAGTTCACTGAGTTGAAAACCCATGAAGGGAGACTCAGGAAAAAATTAGGCACTGCGAGGAATAGAGGAACCATGAGTTAGAAAACCTGTTCTAGGCTAACTGGTAGCAGGATTCAAATCATTAGAAAATTTGTACCCTCTTTAAAATCATTAATGAAATGTTGTTATTGTTGCAAGATTTATGTTTATGTTGTATGGATGTGTGCATGCAGAATATCACAAGTAAACATAACAAATTTCAATAAAAAAAACCTCGATAAGTCTCATAATGTCAAAAGCAAATCGAACACGTAAGTCCAGAAAATGAATGTCAAAGTCTATGGCAAATAAATATAGATCTATGGGTGCCAATCATTCCAGTGAGCACGCTTCCTTGAAGTATGAGGAAGAGGATCCAAACCGTCCTCGTCTCTCTCCCACTTGCGTGACACCCTGAGATGCTGGTTAGCATTAGGAAGACTCATCAGTATCAGTAGTTTCTAGGGCACTGTAATCCAAAGCAATAAAGGTAGCCCTCGCCCAAAGTCTTCGTAAAGCATCCGGTGTGTTGGGATCAAAATCGTGGAAACGGGTCTAACACAGAAGCTTATGAACTTGTTTTTGATGTCCGTACTACCTACACAGGTGGGAAGGAGAATAGGAGGTGACACCGAATAAGCCCATCAACAACATGAATGAGTCATGCACGTTGGTGGCCACAAACAAAATCCCCAACCAAAGACTAAGCCAGTGGATCTCCGAAGCTTGATAAGGGCATAAAATCTCGATCCAAGCCTCTTCACTCAATGTACGATGGTCCTTCCTGACGAATCCCCTAGGACCATAATGTGAAGGAAGATATCGCACCTTGCCCAAACGAGGGTCGGCAGTCAAGCGAAGCTTCTCCAACAGCAACACCTGCAAGCGTTTCATTCAAATAAGAGAATGGAATTCACAAAGAGAAAGATTGAGAAGATATACCTTGAGTAAAGTAAAGTGGTCACCCACTAAATTCGGGTCCACTGTAGCAGCATCCATGTTAACCAAACTATCTGCTAAAGTTAAAGCCGTAGGAGAAAGACCTGTGGAGAGTAGGTCGATAATCGACAGTAGGCAGAATGGGGCAACTACTCTAACCCCACAAATAAATTCTGACAGGAGAGGTAAGGCCACCATTGAAGGCCATGCCAGATGAGTGTTGGGCATAGTCTCACACCAGCTGAGGACAACGTCAACTCGAAAACCACCAATATCGGGAGAGGCGGACAAAAAGTGCCTGCTGGATTCTAAATTCCACAATCTCGCAGCTTATCCTCACTCCCGAATTATAAGGAAGGAAATGTAAAAGAAAGCCTTATAGGGAATGCCGGAGTTGGGTTATCTGGAAAAGAAAGCCCCAAGATGACATGATACTCCTCGACCAAGGGGCAAATCTCCAGGTCAGCAAAGCAGAAGACGTGAGTGGCCGGATCCCAAAACTTCAGAGCAGCACAGACAAAGGCAGTGTTCACAGGCCTAGAAGCAAGGTATTGAATGCCTCATACCCCAAACCCATTGAACTTTTATACATCAGGCCCCCCTGTGGTGTGAAGGAAAACTCTGAGTCGCTCGTATGTGATGACATTAGCAAGAAAGTGCTAAAGAAAATTCCTCAAAACCAGTTTTGCCTACATGTATTCACAAGAAACATTATCACACCACATTCATTCATTCATACATACACATAAAAATTCACAATAAATAAGCAGTCACTTCCATAAAACAAAAGTGCAACAAGTAAGGACCCGGCACACAGCAGCCAAAGTCTTGTTTTTTTTCCATAAAATCCAAGTTTTTGAAGTTCTACAAAGACTATCTAAGAGTCCTATTTAAAAAGGAAAACAAGGTAAAAAAAGAAGCTCCTAAGCATGCATCGCCTATCAGTCATCTCCACCCACAAGATCTCGGGGCTCCATGGTAGCAATCTCAAAATCCTTGGGGCACAGACTCCCGGAGGCACCATCAATTGTACTATGTGCAGGAGGAGGCTGAGGGACACCGAAATACTAGGGTCCCACTCAAGAGTAAGTAGTGGCCTGGTGCCCGACCCATCGAGCAAAGTAGAGAACTCAAGCTCAAGAGAGTGGGTGAAATCCTCAATAGCAGCTCGCTCCACCTCCCATGCTCAGGCATACTCGGCGGTCTGCTACAGCAACTCCTGATGCTGGGTATCCAAGCTCCGATATCGAGCATCCAAATCTCGGTGATTGGTGTCCAAGCCGTGGTAGCGAGAATCCAGATCCAGATGACGAATGTCTAACCCTTGGAAATGACCCTCAAGCTCCTGGTAGCGCTGCTCGTAGTTGATCCCCCTAGCCACCAATGACTGCAACCATCATGGTACACGAGAATCACAATTATATACACCAAGCATAATATATTGTACATGCATGACAAATCAAGCATAAGAAGGTAAAGAGGGAAAGCATACTCGCGTAAATCCATCCTACGAGATCATCATGTCCCTTAAGGTAAGGGAATGCCGAGCCACTCGCTCCATCTCCTCCTGAGCAAACTACAGAATAAACAAAAGAAAATTAGACATCCCGAAACTACTATGCTACATTTGAGAATGAGTCGTTTAGTTAAAGACTTACATGAGTGACGTTAGAAGGGTTAAAAGATAGCATATGGAGGCTTCGAGGAAGAGACGCCTCTCTCTCCGTCCTCGAGTAATCCATCAGATAGAAAGACATGTCTAATGGGATCGTCAATCTCCCCTCAATGATTCTCAAAGAAGTGGAACTCGGACCTCTAGTGGAGGCATTTAGGTTGGGAACCCGAGCCCTTTTCCTAGCGGCCTCTTACATTAACAAAGTACTATCAGAAATAAGATCAATGAGAAATGAAAAAGTTCAATATAGTACAACTCTCATACCTGACAACCTACGCCGGCACTCCTAACTCCCGCACCAGAACCTCCTGCCCCATGATTACCTGGCCGCGCAAGAGGCCCGCTCAACCTCAGCTTGGGTCGGAGGATGGAGCGAGATCAACATGTCCTAGTTGAACGCCTCAAAATTGCCACACTGACTAGAGATCCGCAGGCCATGCTCCTCAAAGAAAAGTCATCTCTCCTCTAAGTCGGTGATCACCAAGTGCGCCCAGAAGAGTCCGGTAGGAGGCATGGAGGGATAAGTCTCTGAGCCACTAGCTTGATTCGCCAGTACTAAAGACACTCCCTATGGTACCACTCCCGCATCCTAGGACCCTCCAAGATGAATCTGTTCTGGTTCACCTCCTTCCAGATCTCCTTCACCATATGATAGCTCAGGAAACCCCTCCAAGGGTTGCGATCAACCTGAAAATACAATAAGCTCAAGTTAGGATGAGTCATAAACAAAAGATAAATGCAATTCTCTTTACCAAAATAAGGAATATCACCTGATCGAGTGTCAAGCTGCAGAGGTGCTCCCGATAATTCTCAAACGATAATATCTCTCCCTCAAAGGCCGAGCAGATCCGAGCAAGACAAGCAGAGTCCTCAAGAGCATCGGTGAACCGCAAGGTAGGAAGAAAACCATGATAGATAGCCTAGGCCTGCATAGTCAAATACAAAAATAAAGTCAGACAATGAAAACCAGAAGGAACTAATTGATGACAAATGAATAAACGATACTTGAAGAACCATGGGGAAACATCGCAGCACCCTTTGGTGGGCCCTCGCAACCAGGTCAAGGGAAAAATATGTCTGGCCCAATATCGCTCGGGGCCAGTTAAGGCCACTGACACCCTCGATATCAGCCAAAGGCTCAATCAACCCATAATTGATCTCGCTGTTTACGACTGGGAAGAAAGTCACACTCAGCAACGTAATAAGGAAGGACTGAACATAGAGTGGGATCTCTTCTGCCGAAATGGAGCGTCGACCAGTCCAGTACTCAACCAGCACGTTGTAACACAACACACTGCCCCTCGGATTGACACCAAACAAATCAATAATGCATCGGTAAACGATAGAGGTCTTGAAGAACCTCTCCATAAAGGCATTGAACCAAATCACGTTCCCAGTCTAGGGCAGATCGATAATCGCTACAACATAAGAAGGGGTAACGAGGAACTCCCCGATGGTGAAGTGGAAAGTATGGGGAACATCGCACCATTGTTGTGCCAGCGTAATTGATATCACATAAGGCTACATCATTGGCTACAAGAACCTAGCTATATCACCAAAACCGGTGGTCACGATGGCCTAGGCAAGCTTGGGCCGTGCAGAAGCATGTCGCCACCAAGTCTGGATGGTAGCATACCCGCCCGTATGACTGAGGATGGTAGATTGCAAATAAAAGAACAATGCAAGATGAAGAAAAATATGTTAACAAAATTTTGGTTAAAAATGGACCAAACCAAAATCCACTTTATTCATTTTTGAAAATTCTTCTCCCGAATTTTTTACAGATTCTCTTTGTTTTTTTTAGAAAAAAATGTATATTTTAAAAAACAATGGAACTACTGACATGCTGGTGAGAAGTCCCAAGGGCCTCTCTAGAAAATCTGGCGAAACCCCCATGGGCCTCGCTAGAATTTTTGGCAAGCCCACCAGACCACCGAGCCCCGATTTCGGGTTTTCGTCGAATTTTTTTTTTCGGCGGACTAGTAAACTTTTTTTGTTGTGAAAAATAATAAAAGAAAATTTTTTAACTAGATTTTTTCTTTTCTAAGCTAATTTCCACGACATGAATCAAGTTTTGGTTCAATTCTGCTTCCTAAAAGATTTAAAAAAATGCACAAATCTTACAAATAAACAATAAAAAGTGAGTTTTTAAGAAATACCTCGACGCGGGAAAGGTGAATCTGAGTAGGGAAATCAAGATCTAACACCTCTATGGGGGTGGTAGGGGTGAATCCAAGCATAGTATCCCTCTCACTCAAACCATAAGTGTCATCAACGTCGGCAGAGAAAACATCAGGGTGATTGGTAACTGAGGCGAAAGGCTGGACGTAAACCGGATCTATCTCCCAACAACCTTCGACAACATCTTTAGAGAGAAGGAAGAGAGAAAATAACTAGAGAGAGAATGAGAAAGTAAAAGTGAAAGAAAGAAAAAAGAAGGTGGATGTATTTATAAGGAAAAGGAGCGGACCCCACCCCTCCTATATTCTCCAATGAAAGCCTCCTAACAAAATGGAGCGGTGCATGGGACATCCCCGATATTTTTCTAACTTACTAAATTTATTATTTCATCATGTTTTAATTTTTTATGGAAGGGGAAAATTTTTTTGCTTCACATAAACTTAATCAAACAATTAAAACAAAACATATTGACCTCCTAATTTTTTGTAATTTGTCATAGGAAGTATGAGCATGTACGCCCGACCCGCGAGTTCGATGATGAATCTGTAATGTTTTTCCTTTGCTAGTTTTTCACTTTTTTACAGGGTCTTGAATTCATCTGAAGGAAGCTTGCTTTGTTTCTTTGAGCCCTAACCCTTTTTTCTAGGCAAATTCAGCATAAAAAAGCACAAGGCAAAGAAGCCATTGTCAATACCGACATTTCAATACCGATATTTCAATGTCGGTACCGATATTGCATTGACCAATTGCTGACCAACTTGCCCCTGATTATATTGATTCTGGGATTGAGCAACCCGGAAGGCATTAGCTTACCTCAACCCTGAATGATCATTACCCTTAGAAGTCTAACTTGTCTGAAATTGACCGAATAGTCCTGGACCTTGACTAAATTGATTCGGTGATTGGGATATCGTTAACTCTGTTTGGTCATGGTGGTATTGGGGTTGTGAGATTCCTGCTCCAAATTGGGAAGTAGTGGTATGATTCCCAACTGGGTAACCTGATGATAGGTGAGTATTAGGAGCAGAATCTAAAGTACGGTTCTTTGGCTGATGTTGATGGAGGTGGAACTGTAGCGCTTGAGCAAATTGATCATTGTAGAGAATAGTGCTTAGAGTGTCGGTCAATTATGAGCTGTTGTTCAATGTGATTTGTTGGACAATTGGCACCTCGTGCGAAATCTGCTCATCTGTTTCGTGACCACCTTGAGCATCTGTCATCCTAAACCTCTGACCTGAACCAAAGATCGATCTCCGATTGGAACCAAATTCTGAACTTAAACCCGAACCCAAATTAAAATATGGGTATGCTAGATTGAAAACCTGAAAGGGCTGTCCAAGCAAAAATTAGGACAAGGTTCGATAGATTGAAAACCCGCAAGGGCGATCTATGCAGAAATTAGAACCATTATCAAATTCATCATCTCCTCCTCGGAATGGTACGTGCAAGACATTGTATACCTTCAACATTTCAAGCAAACGGCTTCCAGAAGATCATCGTGGACATTATGCTGGAAAAATGACTCATCCAGACTCTCCTCAAACCAGATTCAAACTATGAACTTGAATCTGATTCAACGAACCCATAGTCGTCGCTCTGAGGGAGTCATCTATGGAATCCCTAACAAGATAAACCCTAGGGGCAACCATGCACCAGCATAAGAGAAGGCTCTTCAATAAACGAGGCCCACGACACCTACAACAGATGAACATACATCAAATGATAAATATTGTTCATGCATAAAGTCATTCATACATGCATATGCATAATGTCACTTACAGGTCAAGGTGATGCTAAATCGAGGCAACGCCATTTCGACGAGAAGAATAATCGACCTCCACATGAGGAAACTACAAGTATCATTGACAATGGCCCAACTCAAGCCATTTCAACTTTCATCCAATTTAAGCCTATGCAGGCCTCCTTCAAACAGTGTTACAACATCACAAAAGCCTCCCAAAACAACGTAGCGGCCATTGGGACATCCTCGAAAATCTCAAACTCAAATTTCTACGCTTTTCATGGGCTGAAGAAAAGTTTCTCAGAACCCTCATATTTTAATTCTTGATTAAAGGGGCAAAAATTTTTGCTCTCAGCAATCTCAATCAAGGAATTAAAACATATGTCACAGGTATTTCTTAATGCAATTCCTCATTCTTGCAGGTACCACTTAAACTCACAAGGGGCATCTATGTCAGACTCACTGAAGTTGACGTATCAACAAAGGCATGGAGCACATGGCTTCCATCCTTTCCCCAGCAGTTCTGAGGGTTACAGTCAACCCAGAGCTCAACTCATAAGGGGCATACAATTTAGACCACAATGGTCAACCATCCAACAGCGGATTTCAACGAAGACTCTTAACAGTCAATGTATCAATAAAGGCATGGAGCACACGACTTTCATCCTTTCCCCTGCAGCTCCAAGGGTCACAGTCAACCCAAAGGTCAACTCACAAAGGGCATCTAATTCAGACCGCAACGGTCAACCATCCCACAACGGATTTTAATGAAAACTTACCACAGTCGACGTATCATCAAAGGTATGGAGCACAGAGCTTTCATCCTTTCCCCAGCAGTTCCGAAGGTCACAGTCAACCCACGGTCAACTTACAAGGGACACCCACCATAGACTTTCTACAATCCGCGTACCCTCCAGGACTTTCTACAGTCCATATCTCTTTTCAAACTTTTTTTTACAATCAACAAAATTTCTACAGTCCAAATCTTCATCAGACTTTTTACAATTACCGGACTTTCTACTGTCCGTATTCCTTTTTAGACTTTTTACAATCAACAAATTTTTTACAGTCCACATTCCTTTCTTAGATTTTTCACAGTCAACCCATGATCAACTCACAAGGGGTATCCACTGCAGATTTTCTAGAATCCGCGTACCCTCCAGGATTTCAACAGTCCATACATATTTTTAGACTTTTTTTTAAAGTCAACGGACTTTCTATAGTCCAAATCTTCATCAGACTTTTTACATTCACCAGACTTTTTACAGTCCGCATTCTTTTTTAGACTTTTTATAGTCAACGGACTTACTAGTCCACATTCCTTTTTTAGATTTTTTACAATCAACGGACTTTCTGCAGTCCAAATCTTCATAAGAATTTTTACAGTCACCAGAAATTCTACAGTCCGCATTCTGTTTGCCACTTTTCTACTGATAAGTTTAATATAATATGGTTCCAAAATCTCGTGAACTGTTGGCTATCAACTACGCCAAAAACTTGTTCACATATAAAATGTAGGTGTTGTCATACCCCTTACCACATAGAAAAATGATGATAACTGCAAGTATACAGTTGTGATGTAGTTTTAAAAGATATCGAACCCACAGGGAAGGAACCTGGTCTAAATATAATTAGGGAAGCTTAAAAATAAATAAAATAAGAATAGATTAGAGATTTTTGTGAGTAGGATTAGAATGAAAAGTTGAGTGAATATAGATGTGATAGATTAGAAACTCTAAATAAATGGATTTTCACTACGAATAAGTTTAGCAGAGAAAACATGCAAGTTTAACAAAGTTGTTCTGACCCTCTAGATTATCTAACAGATTCGGTTCTTAGATACTCAGATGTTCAATGATTCACCGCAGACCTACACATGAAATAACTTTTCTAAGTCTAGTGTAAACGAGATAAGATAATTATGAAAACCTGGAAAACATCAATACTATGCTTAGTACGGGTCGCTCTCACATAGCCACATTTAGCAAGTTACCATTCCATAAATGTTGGCTCACTAAACAACGTTATATCACAGATCCAGTGATTATACATGATATTGTTAACCCCGAAACTACTCTTAAAATTAACGCCAACGCATATAACTTGATTAACATAAAAGACTTAGCATGAAATAAGCATTATGACACATAGACATATCATAAATTTCGAAATAGAAAGTATAAGTAGAAAGCAAAGCAAAGTTGTAAGGTATGTAAGTGAAAGCTAAAGTTAATCAAATCGTATCCACTCTTTAATGGGAGTCGTCAATTCTCACAATTCCTGGTCTACTTTGAATTCGGTCTCGGCTCGTACAGAACCTCCGCTAGGATGCTATTCTTTGCGAATATCGAACAAATGAATATTGAAGAATGAAAACTTTTATTGATAAGTGATTTGCAAGTACACTTACACAACAATCGCTCGAATATGTAGAGAAATCTAGTGATCGAAACAAAGAATCGAATCACTTAAACATTTTCTCGCTAACACTTAAGAACGTAGCGAATCTAACTAAACACAAAACTATATTTGCACTCTATGCTTTTCTCTCTAATGTTCCACACCACACATGCACACACTTAATGCTGCACGAAATTGTGAAGATATGGAGCCCTATTTATAGAGTTTGAAGGGTTGCGTCTATCCAAACGAAGAGTCACATCCATTGGTGAAAGATTGCATCTCTTCAATGTGATTGGTTAAGAGGCTTTGATTTAATCCATAATGGATAGGTACCTATTCATGATTGGTTGACTCCTTATAAGTGTCTTTTCATTGGTAGTTGATGGCGGTTGATCATACTTATCTGGCGGTTGGTAGTTAAGAAGATAATACCAGAAAACCGTCCATGTCGTGATCGCGATATGTGATTCACGATTGTGAATCTTTCGTTGGTAGACTTCTATTTCTGAAGTGAACAGGTCGCGACCGCAAATGATTGTCGTGATCGTGAATTGAGTTTTCTTCAGAAATCTCCTTGTAACTTCACCGATCTTCGACAGCTTCGATCCTAAGCCAAATCTTTAAGTTCCACGCATCGTTTTGCACATTTTTCACTCTTTTTTCATAGAATTCCACTTTTGATCATTTTGCTCCCAAGATTTACCTAGTATCTGCATTTACATAAAAAAACAACTACATACCAAGTGAAATCTTTTATATGAAGTATAAAAATGACTCAAACTATAGTGTTTATTGTGTGAAATTATCATGGTAATAAGTGTAATTATACACTTATCAGGTATCATCGAAGGCATAGACAATACGGCTTTCATCCTTTCCTCAGCAGCACCAGGGTCACATTCAACCTAAGGTTAACTCACAAGGGGCATCCACCGCAGACTTTCTACAAGTCCACATACCCTTCAGGACTTTCTACAGTCCACTTTTCTTTTCAAACTTTTTACAGTCAACAGACTTTCTATAGTCCAAATCTTTTCAGAATTTTTACAGTCAACGAATTTTCTACAGTCCAAAATCTTCTTCAGACTTTTTACAGTCAACGGACTTTCTACGGTCCAAATCTTCTTCAGAATTTATACAATCAATGCACCTTTTACAGTTCACATTCCTTTTCAGACTTTTTTACAATCATCAAACTTTCTACAGTCCACATTCCTTTTTAGACTTCTTACAGTCACCAGACTTTCTACAGTCCACATTTCTTTTTAGACTTTTTACAGTCAATGAACTTTCTACAGTTCGAAATCTTCCAACTTTTTACAGTCATCGAACTTTCTACAGATCAAAATCTTCTGACTTTTGTACAGTTAATCAAACTTTCTACAGTCCGTAACCTTCCGACTTCCTACAGTCGATGAACTTTTTATAGTTCACATCTTTTCTAACTTTCCATAGTCAAACGAACTTTCTATAGTTCACATCTTATCCTGGCCTTTTTACGGTCAGCGGACTTCCTACAATCCACATCATCAGTAGGCTCATCACAGCTTGCACATGAGATTCTCAATCAAGAGGACGGAGGCACATGATCAACGTTCTCTCCCCAAAGGTTCCAGCTATATCAACCAGCCGAAGGTCAACCTTAAAGGGGCAATCATAAGGGGCACGGAGAGACCAATCCCTGATAACGTCGCACTGAGATGAAAGCTTCCAGCCATCATCCCCAAAGAGTGCTAACCGTGACTGGTCAGGTATCATTTCTAAACCCCGCTGCTCTTTCATTCATGGGACCACACAGATCTCACATCAACATTGATCCCACGAGGGCAGCCTGTGAGCACGGGATTTTAATCCTCACTCGCAAGTTCGATGATGAAGTTGTAATATATTTTCCTTTGCTAGTCTTCTACTTTGACAAGGTCTCGAAGGTCCTCAGGAGAAGCATTCCTCGTTTCTTTACAAACTTTAGATATTTTTTAGGATAATTCATTAGTAACCAAGTCCAATTTGAATCAGACCAAAAATCACGATCATCAATGTAACTAATATCTGTACCAATGTCATAACATCGGTACTGATGTTAAACATCAGTACTGAAGTCGTGACATCGGTACTGATGTCACAACATTGGTACCGATGTCATGATATTGGTACCGATGTTGGCGACATCGGTACCTATGTCACTAAATTCCAGTGACATCGGTACCAATATCTCAATGACACCATTAGTAGAATGACTGCAAAATTCCAAAAATTATTGAATAAATTTTCAATAATTGATTTCCAGTCACTTTCACACAGTTGAAGTGGCTGGAAATGGCCCTCCACTATGTTGGATGGGACATTAGTGGGAGAAAGTGGGAAGAAAATGCCAAAAAGGCTTTTTAACTTTGGATTGAATTGAGCTCTCTATGAAGAGAGGAGGCTGACATTCAGCAAGGGGGGGAGCACGAAAATGAGAGTGCTAAGGAAGAGAAAGAACTCAGTTTTTTAGAAAGAAAACCAAAGAAAACAAAAATAAAAGGATTTTTACTAAAATTTCAAAGGGATTGGTTCTAGTGTTTTTGAATTTCAAAACTCAGAGGAAGAAGGACTACTACCTCCTCTCTTCCTCCTTTTTTTACGTATCATAATCTAGAAATTCTGCCTTCCCTCAAAACATACACCTCTACTCTTCATTTTCATAAAAAAAAACCCACAAACCGGATTAAAGAAACAAGGAGAGCATCCCGGAGGACTTCATGGACCTTGAAGAATGTGGATTCATGACTACGGGGTAAGTCTCTGAGTTCCTAGAGTTTGTGCTTACGTTTATATGCTTTTCTTTTTGAAGTTTCGTTTTGTTTTCGGATATTTCCGTTTTTGCGCTCCAATCTGTTTTCCTTCATTTACAGTATGATTTCAAATCTTTTTAAGTATTTTCTTTACATAGACATATTCTATACATCTTGAGCTTTCCAGAATGATAAAGATCATCAAAATCCGTTAAGTATAGTGAAAGTTATGATCATTTGAAGTATCGGATTTTTTCTATTGCTGTTTCAGCTGTTTTTTGTGTTTTCTGCAGGTCTGGAGATGTAACATCAGTACCGATGTTACCCAAATTTACCAACATTGGTACCGACCTTACCAACGTCAGTACCAACCTTGCCTTTGGCAGAATTCAGTTTCGCTCCGTTTTGCTCCTTTTCGAATCGTTTAAAGCTCGGAACGACCTGCTGAGACACTTTTGGATTTGAAAATGCATCATTGGGGGTTAAAATCTCTAAATTAAAATTATTTGAGATTTATATATGATTTATTTATGTATTAATTTATTAATTAAAGTTCGGAGTGCAATGGAAGCGGTTCGGGCCATTCATATCGTTATCACCCTTCGCATGGGAGTCGATAATGATATGGATGATATCGTTACAACTGTTAACCTGAATGATGAATATGTTATGTATGTTCGGCCTAGATTCATGTTTCTAATTGTTGTTTTAGATCACCCCCACAAAGGGAATAAAACGTATTCCCGGATAACAGTCTTCAATACTTTGTCATGCTGTCATTTTCACTAATAAAATCGACCAACATACATGTAAATAAAAATGAGCCATTTTTATTTAAAATAATAACTTTAAACCATCAATGTTTTAATTAGGCCACACGGGCCTTCTCAAAATCAAATCGAACATACGTGTCATATCTCGTGCTAACCTTTGTGGATACAGGTTAGATGTATACCTAGGATTTATTTTCCTTCGGGTATTGTAAATATTTTTGCGAGAATTATAATTAATAGATTAGGCGAGCTGTTGCATTCCCCGAGTTTTGTAATTTATTAATTTACTTTTCCTCATGTACTTAATGCTTGATGTATTGATTTATTACTTTGCGCATGCGTGTTAAATCATGCATTTCAACCTCAAAACGACCTAAGTGCGAATATGCGCAATTAAGAAAATACGATTTTCTGTAGATGTAATATAATATGATCCAATAAGAAATAAGCAACTTATCCCGAACCTGAATCTCTGTGTCTTGGTAGGCTGTCGCCCGGACGTTAAGCCTCACAGGACTCTAATTCCTGGAAAGAGCTAATCCAGGTGGCGACTCCACACTAAGAGACGACGGATTTGGGTTCGAATCGATATGAATAATGTTTTCGCCCTCTCTTCAAAAACCATTTTCCTGGGTCCACGACTCGGTGCACATCTTTTTCAAACGCCCCGGTGGACCGCGCCTCTCATCCCCGCGCGCTCTCAGCCCACCATTCCGTGTCGTCCGCTCACAATAGGACCGATTGCCTTTGGTTGAATCATGAAACCTGCGGCTGGTTTTGGGTTTGCTCGCGAAGCGAGGGGGAGTAGGTGGGGTTGAGTTCCGATCGTATTTCGCTTTGAAAGCACGAAGATGAACGGTGTCAATGGAGACAGCATTCAGGCGATATAAGGCTTCGTGGAAAGGGATGTATCCGTCATTCGAAAAGAAACCAAAATTAAGGTTCCTAGCATTGCATTTCAGGTCTGTGTAAAAGGAACCATGAAAGCCATATTTTGCAAAGATGCTACGTAGGGCTGAAGCATCATGGGAGTTAGGGTAGTTTTCGAAGTAGATTTTTGTTTAAGTTTGGAGGAGACAGGAGCTAGGGTAAGGGCAGTGGATAGGGCGCTGGTTGGCAACGGGGTTGGTTACCTTTGAGGGGTGAGGAGGTGGTTAAGGCATTTTGTCGTGGGGGGTAATATTTAATGACCACAGTGTAGCTTTAAGTTAGCTTTTATGGCTTTGTTGAGAAATTTTATAGTAGAAATTGAGTTTGTGGCCGCTTAGAGTGTTAAGTATGAGGATAAGACTTGGCAGTGGGCGCCATATCCATGTCCGAGAGGCAGAAGAAAGGAAAGAGGAAGAAAGGGAACAGGACTTAGCCAACAGAAATTAACAACTTTGAGCAATGAATTCAGTAAACTCAAAAGGAATTAAGATGTAACCGGAGCAAAGGCAAAATGCTACTACCATGGTCAAGAACTTAAGGCACATCACCGACAATCTTGCAATTTTTTCTGGTCACAAATCCCTCTGATCCTTCAATGATATATCTCATTGAGTTGTACCTCCATTCCCCAAAATATAGAAGAAATTTTTCAAATGAGCAATCATATCTATTAGTTTCTGAATTTTGAACAAATCTAACTTCAGAAGCTGGAATTTCCTTGGAGAAAGTAAAGGAGAAACTCTTAAGAACTGCTGAAGCTGAAGGCGATGAAAGTGGTCAGGGGGTGTGACATTCAACAGCTGCTATTGATTGCAATAATAAGCAGAGTAGATCTAAATCCCAATAATCGTTGAATTTGACTAAGCATCGAAAAAAGAGTTGTGGCCGGCGTTAGCTTGGGTTGTGGAGGTTGTTTCGAAGATGATTAGGAAAGCATAAAATAGAGGTGAAAAACCTATTAGTAAGGTAATTTGATTGAAATTGAAGAAAATGAAGATCTGGGTAGAGAAAGAAACAGAGGTTTTCAAATTTAGGTTTTTCTCTCTCCTAAAGTTTGCACTTATTTTCCATTCCTAGATATCATCTTGTAAAGAAAATAAACTTGTTAATCGGAGAAAATCTATAATCTGCATAGACAAACACAAAAGCTGAAATAGACGTGCAACGGAAACATATAACCTTTGCAAATTGATCTGATGCAATATCTCCCGCTTAATTTTCCTACCTATATTGTTGCAATGGAACCATAATAGATTCACAGTTCCCTTTGCAAACATATTTCGTATTAAAATTATAATAAATCTGCAGCGGAATTGCAGAATCCGTTGCAAGCTGAAAATATTGCAGGGAATATTTTTCCTTGCAAGCATTCTGTTGAAAAATGTGATTTTTCTTATTACATTGATTCGTTAATTGTTACATATGTATTTTTTGTGTCATGTTGTTTTTCTTTTAATTAGTTGATTAGCCAACCGTGGCGTTGGAGTAAGAAGGCTTTCGGAATGAAGTCAACTGAAGGGAGAGCAAGTAAAAGGAGGAGGAGGAGGAGGAGGAGGAGATGTGAAATTAGGTTTAAAAGTTGTTTGTGAAATTTGTTGTTAAAATGTACGTAGCAGAAAATATGCAAACTTAGATTATGAGCAATTAATTATTCAAAATCTTGTACTTCCCTAATATGCTCAGAGTTTAACGGTTGAGATTCAACATTGTGTGAATATCTAAGTTCGGGTTTAGATGATACTCCCTCCCTTTTTAAATAAGTGTCACTTCAAGGTTGTTTACTAATACCAATGTCGCATTAATTAAAACAATAAAAAATACTTATTTACCCTTATGGTTTTTATTCATTTGAAAGCTAATTGGATATTTTATTCTTTTTGTCATTTTCAATGTGCATTAAAAAAGGGTAAAATAGACAAAATGTGCATTGGAATTCTAAAACGATACTTATTTAAAAAAATTTCAAAGACACTAAAATAACAATTATTAAAAAAGGAGGTAGTACTAGATTGGTTGTTTTTTACATTATGCAATTCTCTTTTTTGTGTGTGATATTATTTTTCTTTTAATTAGTTGATTATTATGAAAATTCAAATGTAGCAGAGGAGCTTGGGATATGTTGTTGTCCTAAGAGCATGTCCAATGGTTTCTCATTTTGAGGATATCCTCAAAATGGGGAACCATTATGGGTAATGGTTAGCTCCAACCATTCCCCATTTGGTCTATCCCTAAAATGAGATTCTCCATATTTTGGGGAATAATTATTTTATTATTTTAAGTTTACTTTTTTTATTATTTTAGTATTATATGTGCATAATGGATTTAATATTTATATATTTTATATTATGAATTTATTATTTGAGTATTAAAATATTATTACTTTATTGGAATCTGAAATGGGGAATAGAAAATGGGAAAGATGGTTGGAGCAAAAACACTGTAAATCCTGTAAAATGAGATTTGAAGAATGAAAAATAGGGAAAATGGTTGGAATTGTCCAAGTGCTATCCCGGTTGTTACAATAATTGGACTGGATTTGGACCAATCCTGCCTCGAAAATTACAATTTCTTTTACAATTATTACTTTTCTGTGCTGAAATGACATGTGAAGTTATTTTTATTAATCAAATTGTCTTATGTTATACTCCCTCCATTTTAAATAAGTGTCACTTTAAGATTATTTACTAATACCAATGTCATATTAATTAAGATAATAAAAATACTTATTTACCCCTATAACTTTTATTCATTTGAAAGCTGATTCAATACTTTATTCTTTTCATCATTTTAATGTGCATTAAATAAGGGTAAATTGGATAAAATGTACATTGAAATTTTAAAACGATACTTATTTAAAAAATTTTCAAAAACAATGAAATGACACTTATTAAAAAAGGGAGGCAGTATTAAAGTTCAACTTATTAGTTACGTTGAATTGCCAATCAATTATTATGGAAGGTGAAAAAAAATATTTTCTACTGTTACCCAGAAAAAATTAAGGGAAATGAAATATCGATTAAAAATCAGACAAAAATTTAGAAAAAAACAGAGAAATGTGGCAGAGCATGAAAGAAAAGATATTGTGAAACTTTTGGAAAGGGGAGAGAAAAGTAGATAATGTGAAAGTATTATGTGAATATCAACCTAATATCAACCTAAAATATTATGATCAATCACTGTATTTATGTTATTAATAGTGATTGATCATAACTGTATTTAATGTTAATATTCACAAGGTACTTTCACGTAATGAAGCATAGACAGCTCCGTCGTCATTATATCGTGGCATAGGGCTAATTTTGGTAACATCAATCGTTAAATTGAGGGTTTGGGATCTCTATCCTGTAGCAACATAGTACCGCCTATGTCTCAATCACAATTATAGAATTTGCAAGTGGCTCGTTGTTCCATTCAAACAAAAAAAGGTATTGGAATCCATTAGGCATCAACAAATCTCCGGTTAAATGGCCGCTGTTAAGCGATGAGAATAAGTTTTTCACCGCACTACTTCAGTAAGGTAGCGTAACAATTGAATTGTTCAAAATTAACACGAATGCACTAAGTCTTTGCCTAAAAAATGTGAGATTCAGCCTATATTTATAGCCTAATAGTCGAATTCATTGCTCCTTAGTCTTTGTTTTTATTGCACTTGTTCTTTTGACCTTATCATTTAGGCTTCTACTTGGAGATAAAATAACAGAGTTTAATCCTCTCTTCAAGATTAAAGTTTATGAAGGAGAATAACTCTTCTTTTATCAAAACTCCTTAAAGAAGGATTTTGCCCGAACGGGTGATTATTCATTGACTTTTGTGCTCTTATCTTCCAACTAGATATGTTTCTAACATTCTAGAAGATTTTAGAATTTGCGGAAGTCACCTGGACTGACTACTACTCTCGGTGGATGTACCGGGATCTTGGTGAAATGTTATTTTTGTCTATTTTAGTAACTTGAATCCAAATCACCTAAAAACCCTGAAATGATGGAAAACGGTAAAAACCATAAAGACTAAAATATGCTCATAAAGATACGGAATTAAGCATAAAAACATGTTGGATTTACTACCTATCAAATCTCCCCACACTTTTTTCATGCTTGTCCTCAAGTTACTACAACGATGCTATATGAGTTTGGTCACAAGAGTTGTTGATGTAGAAAATTCTTGTTGCATTACGATACACTCCAAACCTCTCCTCAAATAAATGCGAACGAGGGAGGTACATGATATATGACAACAAGTGATCCACACACTAGGTGTCTGCGATACCCATGAGGTCACAAGTGATACTTTCATGGCTTCATGGTGAAAATTTGACACCCTAACCTTAAAGCTAATCCATCTTTTGCATATGTTTTAGTGAAATATTTTAGAGGTGGATAAACTCATATGATGACTTTTCAATACTCATCAAAGTCTTTTAAACTTAAAGTTTAAAAAGAAGAATAATCCTCAACAGAGTTGCCACTATGAGTGGAAGATGTTTCGAACCCGCGTGACCACCGTAAGGTGTCGGCCCCATGACATGGGGCATGGGGTTTTAAAAAGAGAAGAGTAAAGTTTTAGAAAGAATCGAGGCCTAAGCCTCTCGTCTATGTTATAGAGTCATCAACCGGATCAGCTCTCCACCGCACCATAGAGAGATTTGGGTCCGGATGAGCTGCCTACTTCGTCATTATTTGAGTTAATATTACATACCAGTCACCACCATTAAGATATTTCGATTATTTCTACTAATTTTCAATTATGTTGGATTTTAATCATCACATACGTAGAAAGCGATAAATAAAACTATAAATAAATAAAAGAAAGTGATAAAAATAGAAGGCTTCTAACCTAAAGGGGTAGGGTAAATAATTATACAAACCATTGGGTAATATACAAATTGCCCTAAATACAAATGATCTACGAAAAAACTTTATTTACAATTGCTATAACCGAAGGAATTTAATCTTTAACATACATCTAACCTATAACTACCTACATCCACAAAGGTAAGCATGAAGTATATCACAACAACATGGCATAGTTAGTTAACCAAACAAAACGCAAATTAGTAGCACAAGTTAAATTAGGGTGAATCGTGTGTTTATGGCTATAAAAGTGGGGAATTCAGGTTCCCTGCACGTTTTTATTAGAAAATAATTGAATTTAGATTTGATTTATTACCAATTTTTATTATTTTAGATTAAACATGGCATAAGTGTGGTCAATTATCAAGAACAAAATGGATTTCCCGCTGTGGGGGGCCTAAAACAGTAACAAACAGTGAAAAAAGTAAACTAGGGAAAAAATATTAAACAAGAGAGTCCCGGATGGTACCAGTCAAGTACCCACCTGACTGGTCGGGACCGACCTCATAGGGGCCGGTACCGATCTGGTACTCCAGACTGTTTGGTGCCGTTCTCGAAGGTACCAGGCCGGTACCTGCCTGGTAGGTCGGGACATGCCTTACCATAAGGTCAGTACTTGCCTGAGCAGGTCGAGATCGGCCCTACCATAGGGTCGGTATCGACCTGTTAGGTCATTACCACCCAAAAGCGGGCCGGTACCAGTCCGATAAGACAAATATCAGAGTACTATATGACAGATCCGAAAAATCCACAAAAACTCAAAAAAGCAGTAAAAAGCACAAAAAAATACATGGCAAGAGTCTCCAAAAGCTCTCTCTGACGTGAATCTGAGACTTTCGGAGATGGAAACGTCGAAGAAAGAGATTCCAAAGTCCTTTTACTTTATTTTTTGTAGGAAAAAGGATGGACATGGGATTTTTGGAAGGGAATAGAAACCCCAAGAGTTGGATTTTCAATTTTCAACTCAAAAAAAGGAAAAGAAATGAGAGTTTGGAGAAAAACGTCAGACCAATGGAAGTAGAGATTTTTCCTAAGTGAAACTCAATAGTTTCTCTCTCTAAAATTTCCCATAGAGATAAAAACTTCCAACCTCTAGAAAATTTTTGAGCTTTTATAGTAGTGGGTAGGGATTGTAATTAAAGGTAAGTTGAAGGTTATTTTTAGAAGGGAAGGGAAAGGAAAAATTTGAGTGGCTATAAAGAAAGCCAAAACCAACCTTGCCGCGTAGGCAAGGCCGCAACTGGTCCAACCCGGCAAGCCGCTAGGTGAGGATCGGTCCGACTGACCAGGACCAGTCAGGTCGAGGCCAAAACCGGTCCACTTGGCGGATCAGTACTGGTCCGGTCCCGGTCCACTAAAGCGAACCAGAACCAGCTTGGTTCCAATTCCAACATCGGTCCTCTTGGAGGACCAGTACCGGCTCAGTCTGGTCTAAAATATCGGACCGGTTCGATCGAGATGGATAGTTAGGCTAGTTTTGGTTTGGTTTTTTCGGTTTTTCTATTTTTTTTGTTTTTGGAACATTTTTTGGTTGGTTTTGAACGATTTTGGCTTCCAAAAGATTTAAGGATCTCCTCCGAACGTCCCGTAATCTCAAAGCGGATCACTAGAACATGAGAGATAAGTGAAAATATTTGTCATAATCGTTTCGCGAGATGAACCAAGAATCTCACCAAACCCAAAATCAGAGAAAACATGCCAAGTTAATATACCAAAAGTAGCTAAACAAAGCATGCACAAACTCTATAACAAGCTTTAAAGAATGAACTAGCCACTAAACAATATTATCGGCCAAAAACGATGATAACTCTCTAAACAATACAAAGCTTGCAACTCTTTAATATGCAGAGATTCTCCTTCAACCGATCTTCAAATAGAATTTAAACAAGAGTGATTATCTTGTTGAGATATCCGGGTTTCTTGAAGGTCACAGAGTGATCAAAAACCACATAGAGAAAAGAAGACAGACTTTTCGATTTTCAGTAAATAGTGATCAAGTAAGAGAGAGAATAAAGCAGCCGTTTATATGGGGAAATTAGGTTAGCTTTTAGATCCGGATAAAATTTATGGGCTTTAAGGAAATGGGCTTCCAAAACAAGTCATCCTCTCCAATAGAATTTAGGCACAAATATTGAGAATATTAAGTAAATAATACAGTTAAGTGTAGACAATTTTTTTTTTCGTCTTTTCTTCTCAATTTAGTCTTATAAAAAATAGAAAATAATAGAAAAATTCGTTGACCGTGGATTGGGTCAGTTTCGTAATTAAATGTATGTAATAAAAAGGTGGACCAACATGTCAAATTCAAACTATAAAATAAGTACCCCTTTCGTTATTTTAACGGTTCATTTAAGTAAAATATGAAAATCTAAAATAGCATTTAATTATAAAATTATTATAATTTTTTATCTTTCTTTCATTTATACATTTATTTATTTTTATGATTTTCATAATATTAAATGACCATTTTATTAATACAATAAGAGTAAACTAATACTTATATACTTTATTAATTAATTTATTTAAAAATGTGATTTGCTTAAAAGAAATGCTAAAATAATGGAGGTAGTAATTATAGTAGAAACTCAACAACAACATTTACAACCCCGAATTTAAATCTACTAAAAGTAAAAAAGTAAAATGAAAGTTATAAATAAACTATAAAGTGATACTGAACACGGCAAATCATTCAAAGAAAAAGAAAAACTCCTCCTTTAATTTAAAAACCAATAATCCAATAAACCAACATTTTCACTTTCTCATTACAGCTCCACTAACGCATCAAAACATGACCGTCAAAACCCACCACCGCCCATTCCTCTTCCTCCTCCAAATCGCCAACGTCCTCCTCCTCTCCACCACCTCTTTGGCAATCGGCGTCAACTATGGAACACTTGCCAACGACCTGCCGCCACCGTCAGAGGTGGCGAAGTTCTTGAAAACTCGAACAATAATAGACAGCGTGAAGATCTTCGATACGAATCCAGAGATTCTAAGGGGGTTTGCAGACAGTGGTATAAGTGTAACGGTGACGATTGGGAACGGGGATATACCTGCCCTTGCCAATGTTAATAATGCTCGGAGATGGGTTGATGCTAATATTAGACCATTTTATCCTCGGACAAGGATTAATAGGATTGCTATGGGTAATGAAATTATGGCTACTGCTAACAAGGCTTGGATCTCTAATCTTGTTCCTGCTATGAGGGCTCTTCATAATGCTCTTGTTTCTTCTGGATTCCGGGGCATTCAGGTATTTTCACTATTTTCATTTTTATTTTAAAATTCTCTTATTAATGTTGTTATATCGTCTTGGAATTTGCATTTCTTGGTTTGGGTTTGGTCTAAATGTGTTTTTTGTTTTAAACCAAGTCTGTGTTATAATTGTTATTTTTAAAGTTGGAACAACTTTTTAATGTTTTGAGAATTGATTGTATTAACTAAGTTATTGAAAAAGAATAAGAAAATAATAATTAAGGAAAAGTGTAGTCTCAGTTTTATCTTGTTTTATACTTTATTCTATTGAAGATTGATTGGTAAAGTCGAAAATAGATTTTTTTTTTTTAAAGAAATATATGAGAAAGTTGTACAAATAAGCTTAGATGGAGGCCTTAATTAAGGCGGGTCTTTTACATTTGATGTACTTTCTACAAACATTAAATTTTTCTTTAGGTTAGCTTGTAATTAGTAGTTATGTTTAGTATAATGACTTATAAGTAATTTATAAGTTCCAATAAATTATTTAAATTGATATTTGGAGAAAACAAATTTTGATTTATAAAATTGAATTTTGTCAAATTTAATTTCTTATAGTTTGCTTGAAACATAAACTTTTTCTTTTAGTTAGCTTATAATTAGTAGTTATATTTAGTAAAAACGACTTATAAGTAATTTATAAGCTGTAAATAAGATAAAAATATTTTTTTTAAAAAAGGGAACCAAAAACATTTTGATGTATAAATTGAATTTTGTCAAAGTTAATGCTATTATAACCCGCTAAGATCAAACTATGAAAATTTTATTTATTAATTAACCTATTTTGAGTTGCTTATAAATTATACCAAATTCTGAGAAAAAATTACGGAAAAAATATCTATCTTGATACTTAAGGATTGAGGGAATATGATAAATTATTACTATTCGAAACTTTTTGTATATTTTATTACTCGTCAGTTGTCTTATATTTTTATTCAGGCTTTTTATTCATTTATATAAGCCTTGAAATCTAATTATTAGTAATTGCTGAACATAGAGTGTATAGCTTTTTAATTGGGTTTCAATAAAATTACATTATGTAAAGAATAATACAATTTTAAGATCGAAATAAATAAAAATGGGAGTAGGAGATCCAAATTGAAAAACACTTAATCGTACAAAGTAATGAACAAGATCTAAAATAGAACAAGAAGTTTATAAAGTTAAAGTTAGTAAGAATTGCATTCTTTTTTCATAAAAGCACACGCTAAAGCAGTGTATTAGAGAATGTAATAATTATATTGAAAATAAACAATTGATTTTCATTTTTCCCATTTTAAATAGGTAACAACGCCACACTCTCTTGGAATACTCTCAATATCAGAGCCACCAAGTGAAGGGCGGTTCAGGCGAGGGTACGACCGGGTCATATTTGCACCCATGCTCCAATTTTTAAGAGAAACCAAATCGCCTTTTATGGTTAACCCGTACCCTTATTTTGGTTACTCTCCAAATATGGCAAATTATGCTCTATTTAGGCCCAATAATGGTGTGCATGATAAATTTACAGGCATCACTTACCATAACATGTATGATGCAATGTTGGATGCTGTTTATTCTGCTATGAAAAGACTAGGCTATGGTGACGTGGATATTGTGGTTGGTGAAACCGGTTGGCCCACTCTTTGTGACCCGGGCCAACCACAATGTAGTGTGGCTAATGCAGCTTGGTTCAACGGTATGTTGGTTAGGCGTGATCAAAGAAGGAATGGCACTCCTTTGATGCCAAACCGGCGGTTTGAGACTTATATATTCTCCTTGTTTAATGAAAATCTTAAACCTGGTCCGCTTGCTGAAAGGAATTTCGGGTTATTGAGATCTGATTTCAGCCCGGTTTATAATATTGGGATTGTGCGCGGTGGACAGGTATGCAATTTAACTAGATTTATTTTCATTTTTGTTAAAATAATTAAAGAAATTCAAATTATGCTTTTGTGCAATCACGTGCCTGCCAAATTTCTGCTGATTGTTTGTCATTATATTAGATTTTTATTCGGAGTTGTTAGATATTATCTTTGTTTTATTATAATATTTAGCTCACTATTCTAAACAACAGTTTGGTGATCATACATTCATTCCAATTTGGAGTAGTAAGGATGAATAAGGTGGAGTCCTGATTTAAAATCCGAAATTCCTAACAAAATATCCCATTTGATGAAAAAAAAAATCTTTGGCTCACTAATTAGCAGATTATATGTTTTGTATTTTAAATTTGGGTATATTATTTTGATTAAAAACATAGGGCAAATTTCAAGGAGAGAAGCCGAAACAGAATCAGAGAAAATAAAAGAATAAAATATTCTAAAAACAGACATAACCTATTGTGAACATTTTTTTTTATGAAACCTATTTTTGAACCTTAAACATAATAGAAGATATATAATCGAAGACTAACAGATTTTCTTCTTAATTAAATATAGATATTAATTAATATTTTAATTCATTTCTTAGTTATTCATTTATTTTAATGGAGAAAATCTTAATCAATAAGATTATTATTAGTCCTTGATCAATTGTGAAAATAATTTATGTAGTCGAATTGTTCGTTTTGAGATTGATTTAGTGAATTTCTTGCCAACCAGACAAAATATGGTCTGATATTCTACTTAGTAAAAAATTTAAAGAAAAAATACACATAATTCGTTTAACACAGACATATATATAACAGAATCTTGATTATATTAACCATTAGTTACACCTTAATTAGGGTTAATTCAGCTAATTGATAGATTGGTAATATATGTGGATACTTAAAAAAAAAAATTTGGCAGGGGAGTGGTAATAGGAAGAGGTGGTGCGTGGCAAAGGCAGAAGCAAGCAATCAACAGTTGGAAGCAAACATAGAGTATGTGTGTAGCCAGGGTGTGGATTGCAGGCCTATTCAGGCAGGCGGTGCATGCTTTAATCCCAATAATCTAAAGTCACATGCCTCTTTTTTAATGAACTCTTACTACCAATCACATGGTGCCCATGATTTCAATTGCGACTTCTCTCGCACTGGCCTCCTCACTTCTTTTAACCCTAGTACGTCTCTTTTTCATTTTCTGTTTCTTATCACATACGCTATCTTTGATGCATCCCTGTCACTGTCTTTAGTTTTGAGTACAATATGACATTCGTCTTTTCTGTTTTCAGGTCATGGCTCATGTATATATGTCTAAAGTCACATTGTTGGATGCATGTGATGATGGATGTGCACTACTGAAGATGTGATTGCCTCGGATGATTGAACCTTGTAATTCATCCTATTTTTATTTTGACTTTTTTTTATTGAAATGGTTGACTTGAATTGTTGAATTTATAGTACTTATATTGCGTTCGTTATATATAACGTTATATGTTATTATAAGTAATTATTTATTATACGTTTGTTATGTCTGTCACCATTAAAACACATGCGTAAGACTTTATTTTTATTTTCTTACTTTGTTTTTCATTTATATCTTAAACCATTCATTTTTTTGAACATTTCGCTTTTTAATATTTTTATTTGTCTTGTTTCTATTTTTAGAATGGATTAAGTGCTTTTTTCCCCAATATTTTTTTTGAACTTTTGAATATTAGTTATATGTGAAATATCATCATAAAGGATATGTATGTGGATGTCTATTATATGTCTTTTATATATCTATTATATATTTGTTTATCTATTATATGTCTATTATATGATTGTTACGCATGAATATGGTAACTCTATGTCTATTACGTACATTGTTAGACATGTGTTTTAAAGTGAAATAATATCATATTAACAACAAAAAGTTAATATA
>CATIWQ010691444.1:0-12662 GCA_949673415.1 Euphorbia schlechtendalii
AAACATTTGATCTTTCGTCAGACAAATCGCACTTTGACTATCACAACGAACAATAATCCACTGCAAATTTGAGATGAGTTCACCAACCAAACCTCGTAACCAAATAGCTTCTTTGATAGCTTCAACCATCGCCATATATTCTGCTTCTGTAGTAGACAATGCAACTGTGGGTTGTAAAGTAGCTTTCCAACTAATAGCGCTACTACCAAGGGTAAACACATAACCTGTAATAGATCTTCTTCTGTCAAGATCACCTACATAGTCTGAATTAACATTGTCAACCACCATGTTCTTACTTTTTCCAAATTCCAAACAAGGGTTAGTAGTACCCCTTAAGTATCTCAAAATCCATTTCACAGCATGACAATGTTCTTTGCCCGGATTAGACATATATCTACTAACAACACTGACTGCATGCGAAATGTCAGGATGAGTGCAAACCATAGCATACATGATACTACCAACAACGCTAGAGTAAGGAACATGTGACATATACTCAATATCCTTTTCGGATTGAGGACATAGAGCAGCAGATTGTCGAAAATGAGTAGTGAGTGGAGTACTTACAGGTTTGGCATTTTTCATGCCAAAACGCTCCAACACTTTCTCAACAAAACTTCTTTGAGTTAGACAAAGCTTTCCTGCAACTCTATCCCTTTGGATCTCCATCCTGAGAATCTTCTTGGCAGCTCCCAAATCTTTCATCTCAAATTCACTACTAAGATCTACTTTCAATCTGTTGATATCAGACATATCCGTGGCAGCAATAAGCATATCATCAACATAAAGTAACAAATAAACAAATGAGCCATTTGGAAGTTTTCTAAAATACAGACAACTATCATATTCGCTCCTTGAATAGCCATGTCCAACCATAAAGGAATCAAATCGCTTATACCACTATCGAGGCGACTGCTTTAACCCATACAATGACTTCTGCAACAAACAAACATGGTTTTCTTTACCTTCAATTTCAAAACCCTCAGGTTGGCTCATGTAGATTTTCTCCTCCAATTCTCCATGCAAGAAAGCATTCTTGACATCAAGTTGCTCCAACTCCAAATCATGAATAGCAACCAAGGCAAGAAAAACATGAATAGAACTATGTTTAACAACAGGAGAAAACACATCATTGAAATCAACTCCTTGTACCTGACTATAGCCCTTAGCCACCAAGCGTGCCTTGTATCTAGCATCCTCGACTCCCGGAATGCCATCTTTCCTTTTGAAGACCCATTTAAAACCAACAATCTTCTTGTCTTTAGGCTGTTTCACTAATTCCCACATTTTGTTCTTGTGCAGAGACTCTATCTCCTCTTGCATAGCAATCAACCATTTTGCAGAATCATCTCGAGAAAAGCCTTCTGAATACGTGGAAGGTTCGCCAACTCCTTCTGTCTCTTGTGCAATAACAAAGGCATAAGTAACATAATCTGCAAACTTTACAGGCATTTTTCTTTCTCTATCAGGCTTGCTTTCAGCAATAGGATGCTTCACTTGCTCGATGGTAGTAGTTTCTTCAACTTCTGTAGGCTCAGATAATTGTTCTAAACTTTGCTCATCTATGGCATCAGATGGAGCAAATGATTCCTCCACCTCGAATGGAACCTCCACCTACTTATCAGAATTCTGTATTTCAATGTCAGCTACTACTAAGGACTCTTTTTTTGGATGTAGAATAACAGATTCATCAAACACAACATTTCTGCTGATTACAGACTTTGGTGACTTAGGATCTAGAAGTCAAACTTTATACCCCTTAACACCAATAGGATAACCAAGAAAAATACCCTTTTTAGCTCTAGGCTCCAATTTTCCATGGTTGACACAATTTTTCTAATTATTTGATGATTCAAAACCATGCTAATGCATAGGTATGAAAAAATAAGGCTCAATTTTCTTGTATGAAATGGAAGAAAAAATAAAATTATAATGGCTGCAAGTGATGAGTTATTGCCAACATGTAGGTTGAAAAAAATGGCTGCAATATGAAATCAAAACCATTTTCATATTTTGCCAACAACTTGAAATCATAATGTCAACAATAAGATTCTCTTCAAGAAGTTAAAGAAGATATTGTGTATTTCTCACTTGCACACAACATGTTCGATGAAAGTTCTTAGGAGAAATTAAAGTACTTATAGCTCAGTGATGATCTAGGATTGAAATTTGTGATAAAATCGAAGATTTATATTGAACCACACGAACTGGATGAGGTGATAGAACGATGGCAGATAAGTACTATGATCCATGTTGAATTTCGGAAAACGGTAGAATTCGATGGAGATCGAACCTTATTTCCTTTTGATAGAGGAAAATAAAAGGCGAGGCTGGTTCTGCGTCTGCCTATAAGGCAACACATTCTTAGCCAAAATTAGATGGAATTGGATCATCCTACATTTGTTTAACTCTACAATTTCTTTTTTCTTGAATATGACACTGTATATGTTATATGTGTGTAAGGATTGTTCTTTGCTTTACTTTTGCAATTTCAGTTTTCATTCTTGGGGTCAAGAATGATTAGATGGGAAGGGCATTGTAATTGAAAGCCTTATGTGGCAAATTGTATAAACATTTTAGTATAAATACCATTGAATAATAATCAATATATAATATCAGAATTAAATCGCTCACTTACTCTTACTTTCTCTACCTTTCTCAATCTATTCTGTTTTTTTCTTCATATTCTCTCTCTTTCTCTTTTACTTTCTTCCTTCTTTCTCAACGAATTCTCATCTTCACTGTTTTAATCTAAACTAAAGCACAACTGACAAGAGAATAGGGTTAGTGAGACGGATTTAGAACATGGTCAAGAATCATGTTTTAAAGATAAAAAAATAATTAACATCTTTTAACGAGAGGGGCCATTGTTTCTAACTTCACCTACTACCCTTGAAATTTTCAAAAAGGGGCCAGCAAAAGAAGAACATTTTATATATACATGTTAATATGAAGTAAAAAATTAAGTTTTTATTGGAATATCATTATTTAGAAAATTAATATAATGAATTTTTTTAACAGACTTCTAAACTAGACAACCTTACGGATTGCTGAGTGTCTACTCGTTTTACTTCGCGACGCTTTTTTTTCCAAAAATTTCCTGTTCAGCCCTTTTTTCCTTTTAACTTTCAAAACTCTTCCTAACCTAAATTCATAACAAAAAACACTCCATAACAACCTTAGTAGTCTCTCAAACTCAAAGGTGTAAGATCAATGCCATATTTTATGATATAAGTGAGAAGTAATGTAGAGGGTAGGGGTACCTACGAGATTGATGGTGCTTGTGTCTAACATGAACGGGGGCAATTACTGGGTTGTTATTGCCCATTGAATTGTGTACTATTATTGTTCCTGTCTTTGTCTATGGCTACAGCTGTTGCATTTGCAATATTTTAATGGATCATATGGTACCATAGCCATTTTATGTTTAATAGTTATAAATCAGAATTAGAGTGGGGAACTGATAATCTGATTTAAAAGTTTAAGCTTGTGCCCCCCAAAGGCCAGTTGTTTCATTATATAGCCTGTTGTTGTGGCCAGTTTTCTCGCATTATGGCCGGCCATAATGGCCAGCTATACTGCTTAACGGATGGAAATTCCGGTCAGCCATGTACAGGCCTGGTTGAAAATTTCGGCAGCCACATACAGGTGTTGCCGGATCTTGTTTTCACATTAAGGGCATTTTCGTATTTCCGGGAGCGACGAGAAAATAAAAATGGGCGGCGCTTAGTAACGCCCCCAACCTTGTCATGATAAGCAATGTGACGTGATGGGAGGTTGAGTACATAAAACTAAGCATCGAGTGAAGCATTCTTCGGTAGGATGATCACATCTTTTTACATAAGCATGAGCACAATATAGTTCGGGATCAGTTTTCGAAGCCAGGGCTTAAGCTTCTCCTAAACAACTTATTGACGTAACAATAACAATGCTTGCTAATACTAGAGAAGCATTCTCACAATCAATTCCATACACCTAACAAATTAGTGAACGAACTTAGACCTCAATATAATGAGGGTGCAGTTTAATCACTTTGTGTTTAAAGTATTAAAATTGCATATTGATTGAATTGTGAATTTAGTAGGCTGATCGATCCAAATTCTATCTCTATAGGTTCACTTTGATATTTGACATTTAATGCAACACATTGTTTTTTTTTGTAGCTGTTATATTATATATAATTCAAAAAATGGCTATAATCAATGAAAATATCACAGGTTAGATTTTTTTTCTTTTTTTAAAAACAAGAACTGTACAGTACAAGTATCTGAATGCAAAAGGCCACAAAAGAGGGGAAATTACAAGCATAATCTACTAACATTCCATAAAAAATAAAATTTGGCAACTGAAAGGACTGATTCGCAATTTATTTTGCTGGTCAGATTGATTTGAGAAATAAGCAAAAAAATTAGAATTCATTTTTTGTATCTTGAATTATTAAAAAATCTTTTCCTTGATAACGTTAGATATATACAAACAACAAAAAGTAAAGAAAAACTGAAAGCACAAAAGCCGCAAAATAATTTATTAATTGAATTGAATCTAATAAGAAGAAATAACGTGATAGTATATGTATATCAAGGCTTCCAATTCATATATTTTACTTGTGTAAAACTTGAATGAATTCACAAATGTTAAGGAAGAGTATACATGTATATTGCATTTTGTTCATATATGTATGTATGTGTGTATGTGAAAATAACTTTTATCTTAAAACTTAATTATTGATGAAAAAAGATTGTTGATAATGTTATCATCCATGTAAATGGTTGATATATCATTGTCAGCAAAAATCCACCTTCAGTTTCATTTAAAATTAGAGGATCAATTAAATTAGTTCAACAAAGTTTTTCTATGTTTAATTAATTTTGAAATTGTCTTTTTAGTCTGTCTTGGTTGTAAGTTCTAATTAATGCTATTGACTTAATTTTCAGTTAAAAAAAATATAACCTGCCTGCCATTTTCATTTTAGTTCACATATCTTTATTTTATTAATAAACCATATTTGAAGCTACATGCGTTTCAAAAAAAAATTTTCAGAAACCACCTAAACATTTTTTTCAAGTGTTCAATGTTTACTCATTAGTAGTCAACTGTGCAATCTCTTGTAATCTAATCTAACAGACAAAAGTGTCATTTTTCACTGCAACCAAGGTTCAACATACTAAATTAACTCACAGCCATTCTTTTTAATTCTGAATTATATTGCAATTCACCAAACTACTAATCAAGTACACCTAAAATTTACAGGTTGACCTTAAGCGTACCTATAAATGTCAAAGCTATACGTGACACATGAAATACGGCACATTATACTCATTATTAGTATGAAGGCCTCAGTCTTCTTCATCAGGTTGTGAATCTCGAATTCGTCTTGCTGGGCCTTGAAAGGTTCCATTTGGTTGTCTTTGACCCGGGTGCATAAGATCCCGAGCCATATGGTGCACTGAACACACAAGTTGTGAACAAAATGAGAAAAAATTATTGAAAATCACAGCAAGGTTTGAAATTTTTATTTAGGAAGCAACAATTTAATGCCTGATATGTAATACTTTGGTTATTCCAAATCCATACCTGATGAAATAACTTTTAGGAAAATTGCCTTAGCAAATCTGAACTCTGCTTGATGTGAACTGGCAAATTTATCCTGCAATTTAGCAATCAAATATAGCAGCCGAATAATTATTTGAACTTTGAAACATAAATCTCCGCATGATGTTATGTTAGACACGTTTCTTACAGCTTGAAAATACAGAAACTCCAAAATTCGATCAAATCTTGCTTGATGTCGCAGTAAAAATGGGCGTAGCTGGCTCATATACAACAGTCTGGCTCCCTATTACACAATTGGCAGTTATTAAAACATTGTATACAAACAGATTAAAACGCCGTTTTCATTTTAGAAAGCAAATACAACCTCTATCATGAAAAATCTTGAAATTTTAAACAAAAGAGTACTAGTAGAAGTAAAACCGAATCCAGAAACTAAGAGCTTACGTTGATTGAAGGAAGTTGTAGCCAAACAAGAAACGCTAACTTCGAGTGATAGTATAGAGGAAACCTGATGAACAAAGAAACTAAGCTTCATTGACATTTAATAACCTTCTGAATGCAGAAATAAAATTAGGAATTGCAAATGGAACTCAGTTTCATTCACAAAAGGAGAACTGCAAGCTATAGACTACAGTAGTAGATTGAGAAAACAAAATAATGCTTTAATCACGTCTAAAAGACCTTCATCACTGCCGAATATGGTTCCAAACAAAATAAGAAATCCAACCGATCTCAGCTATTTTGTACAAAAGGAGCACCTTATCCAATTAACTTGACAATGATTACAAAGGGAACCACACCTAATTTATTGTCTTTGTTCAGAGAAATGTCAACATGTAATTCAATAAAGAGCTGTCCCAATTTTCCCTTTCTTGCTTGTACTTACCTTGATGCACAGTTCAGTATTTAATAAACAAATTACCACTCACTGAATAATTTGTTTCTTCAATATATTCTATTCCATAAAAAAACTAGCAAATTTATTTCAACCAAAATATCAATTTTAGCTCCTTGAGTTTCATTCAAGAAGAAACAGATAACAGACAAATACCAGAAATTAGATTCTTTTGTTGTTTCGTATCAGCTGTCTGGATCTTTTAACCTTCTTTAGCACATGTTTTAATTATCATTATGAAAATCAATAAGAGTCAAAATAACAGAAGGAGAAACACTCAAACATATAAAATAACACTAAATTAAGGCCAAAACACTTAAATGGGATATAAAAATTTAGTAAATAGTATTCAGACAATATAGCAGCATCAACACGACACCACCACAATGTGGTACAGCGCAACATCTAGACGTGTCCATGAAATTGTAGTATTGTACATACAATTTTTACAAATAAAAAGGATTCTAGACGGATTACTGGGCTTGTTAGCTAGGAGATAGGACGCATTCATCTCAATACACGATAAAAGAGAGCACATCATACCATGAAAGAACCTTATCTGTAAACACTTCTGCTACATTGAACAATCCATAAGCTGCAATGAAATAAGGTCATTATGATGTATATCAAGGTGGGTATAAATACCCAACAAAATGAGAAATCCATGAATGGTATCCTGCATTACACTCACCCTCCCTCCAACTCAATTGAAAAGAGTAACATCAAAACAAATAATAAAAACTTCACTTGCTTGTCGATTTCATCCAATTCAGAACAGTGTTTCGGAACTCAAATCTTGTGCTGATGGTACAAAACAAAACTGAATGTGATTGAAGCTCAGCTTAGTTTGATTTGCTCAAACTGAATGTGCAAATGAATTACAATTGCTTAAAGCAAGTTATTCTATCAGAAAAAGGATAGTACTTTGCACACATCTTGAAAAATTCAAGAAGACAGAGTGATTATGTTTTTAGATGAACCGAAAATTCAATATCACTCAATCTGTGATTTGTTTGCAGTCAAAAAAAAAAAAAAGGCTAACCTGCCCAGTAGAGAAGCAATCTCCGTTGCTCTTCCTGATCTTTTGTCTCAATGGCCTTGAATGTGGAATAAACAGGTAAAGCAATCCCTACAGTACAGCTGAGTAAATTATGCACTGTATTAGTTGGGCATCCCAATACCACGTAATGTAATACATTGTCATTATTCAACTTCCATATTTCCTAGTATAATCAATGAAAAATAAAGCATTTCAGGAAATTTCATTATCTCAAAGGTGCAATGTTTTTTCATCGTTTAGATTCAGACTATTGAGAAGGCTAATCCCTCTACCGCTCTAATAGAATCAAACCATAATGTATTTTACAACCAGCTCCTCAAAGGAGACATGAAGACGCACAATCATACAACAGTCACACGAAACTGAACAAACTGTTGACCCCGAGTCCATATAAAAAAACCCTAATTACAGTAACCAACCCGCAAAGAGATGAAGGAATTAAGCCGAAACAGCAATAGAAACAAAAATATCTCAACCTACCATGCTGTACGGACAACGATGTTAGAGTTAAGCGGGTAAAGAAGCAATTGCAATCCAACCTACATTCGTACAGAAAAGAAATCCATCAATTCAATAACACATACAAACAAAGTTTACTACGCAAATCAAGGCCAAAATACTAGTTTAACGATAAAAGATTCAAAATAATGCCAGAAGTGAACGGAAGTTGGCAATTATCGAAAACTTAAAAGCGATGCTCACCTCTCCCGGGATAGCCATGGAAACCAATAACTATCTCTGCAACGAAGGATCCGACTGAAATCATGCGAGCTAATATATCGCGGAATTATACTTTAAATATTAAAAAATCTAAATAATTCACAGTAATCTTGTAATCAAAACGGTGTCGTGGTGTAGATTAGACATAGAAAATCTGGAAAAAATGTATTTTCAGGGTCTATTTTATTGAAACTGTCTATTTGTTATTTGATGTATTTAATTTTAATTTATTTGATATATGATATATTCATCATTTACTTACTCAGTGTATGATTTATTTCATTTACAATATAAAGTGTTTCTTTAAATCGTGAAACATATGTATTATCAGAATCAATATGTTTTAATGATTATATATAAAGTTATCAACCCTCGTTAATTGGTTGAGTTACACTGCTAAAATGTGATATGTTAGGCATCAAATAGAAAAAATACATTAGACACCTAAGTTAGGAATATTTATGGATCATGTACTGGCGGATAAAAGAAACCTTAAAAATGTTTATACCTAGAATTTTTAAGAGTATTTTCAATCCTATACCTCCACTTTTCATTTCAAAATCTAGTTTACTCTATAATTTGAAGTTGCTACGCTATTTTTTCTTCAATCCTGCATCTTAGATCTCACTTTTAAATTTTAATTTAAAAAAATTATAAATAAAAAATCTTAAATTAGATTTTAAAGTTTGGTTGAGATGCCTAGACATAGCCTGCAATTACATTTTTTTTATTGTAGCTACTTACTAAAATTTTTTTATGGTAATTAAATCATAATTCCAAAAAAATTAGATTTTATCGTTTTTATAACAACGAGAAATTAATATTTATTAGATTCTTTTGTTGCTTTTACCTTTTTTCATGTTGAGTTTGTCTTCCCTTGGAGAAATTATATTAAGGACCGGATCCGTGCATGTCTACCATGTGTTCAAAAAATGAATATAATAATAGAAAAGTAAAACATAAATTGATTTTTTGAACACATGACAGACATGTATGGTTCTGGTCCTTTGGACCCGGTCCTTAATATAATTTCCTCTTCCCTTGCAATTACTTTCTCTCTCCTATTTAATTTGAATGTACAACTTCAAACCTCCAAATCTCACAAATCGTTGCTTTTTTTGAATCGACGTTTTGAAATATTTTGATCTTCTTAATTTATCTTTAAAATGACATATAATTTGAATTTTTTGAAAAAGTAAAAAATGTATCGCAATCTTATACATAGTATAATAGTTGTATGATAAAAAAATAATTTTTCATGAAAGTGTTATACAGTGTATAAGGACATGTCCAAAGGTTTCCCATTTTGGAGAATTCTCCAAAATGGTGAATGACTACGGGAAATGGTCAAGCCCAATCATTCCCCATATAGTATATCCTCAAAATAGGATTCCCTATATATGAGGAACCCCAAAACGAGGAATGGTTGTTATATTAATATATATATTTTTAATTTTGTTTTATTTTAATTTATTTGATACTTTTTTTTATTATTGGAGATAGATTTGATATAAAGAAATAGATATAATAATGATAAAGTAATATTACTTCATGAGAATTTGAAATGGGGAATGGAAAATGGGGAAGATGATTGGAGTAAAAACACTGTAGATCCTGCAAATTGAGTTTGGGGAATTGAAATGGAGAAAATAGTTAGACTTGCTTTAAGAGTGGTAAAATGTATCTTAAAATAGACTATATAAAATATACAATACTACTCTTATATCATGTATAACACCTCCATGAAAAAACAGTAAAAACGAGTATTATACAACTATTATACTATGTATAAGATTACGATTAATTTTTTTTTTACTGAAAAATGAGTTTTGTTGTAAATATAACCACTATTATATCATGTATAGGAACTTGCTTTCATAATAGGTTTAAGATCTTCATGCAATCAGCACTGTTATGAATATAAAGGAGAAAAAAAGACTATATAAATACATTATACAACTTTATACCATGTATAAGGTCTTCATGAAAAGACAGTAAAAATGGCATTATACCACAATTATACATTGTATAAAACTGCGAAACATTTTTTTTTCGAAAAAATCAAAGTGTATGTCCTATTAAAGATAAAATTAAGATGCACAAAATATTTCAAAATATTGTTTCGAAAAAATCAACAGTTTGTGAGATTTGGACGATTGAAGTTACGAAATTCAAATTAAATTAAAGAGAAAAGATAGTTACAAGAGCAGACAAAGTCAACTTAAAAAATGGTAGAAGTAAAAAATATTTCTCTTTTTCGTTAATAAAAAAATATTATTCTTTTTGAGTTTTGCAACATTAAAAATTTATGAAATCCAAGTTTTATAAGAAAATATGACAAATAAAAAAAGTAGCCCAAATCTTTTCAGTAATTCTATATTGACACCAGCTTGTTTGACACCTATTTACACCTTTCAATCTCCACTATTCATCTTTGGGTAGATAGATCTTCACCATAAGATGAAAACAAGATGAATAGTGGATATTTCATGATGTCAAACAATTAATGTCAATATAAAATTACTGAAATTTTTATTACCTTGAAAATGGAAGATAACGACCATCAAAATAGGCCCAACACATCAAGCAGCCCAACTCGTTGTTGAGAGAGGTGAAACAACCACGATCAAGGGCATTCTGGGGAAAATTATAATAGGGATCGGGTGCTTGAAGATCATTTTCCCACATGAATGATATGTGTCCAAAAAATCATTAAAACAAAAAAAAGTAATAAAATCAAATATTTTCGAGACATGTGTCATTCATGCGGGAGAAGGATTCTCAACGACCCGATCCCTATTATAAATTCTCCATAAAATTGTTATGGATTTGGATTCTAAGTTATCCATATTAATTACAACAAAGTTAAGTAACGAGAGAAACAATCACAACATATTAAATCTACAGCATCGCTTCTTTAACTATAGGTGGCAATGAACTCAACTTTACCTCTACAGAGAATCGAAATCCATCTGTTTCCAAATCGATTTATAACAATATGACAATTTTAACCTTTCTTAATTCACGTATGAGTGAATTAAGTATTAATTAGAAGCGATATAATTTGACAAAAGTAATTGATGGAATAGTAACATTAATTGACAGTTTGACACTTAGGATATAATTATTGTAAAGTGATTATGGCAACGGTTTTTACATTCATCATTTTGTCTCTCATAGATGATTCGAGTTGCATCTTGTCAACAAGTCCAGACAAACAACTCAAAAGTAACAACACACTCAATCTGCTAATTCTAGGTACCATGAAATTAGTTATATTTCCTCATCTGCGCACAATCTTAGCTAATTAATTTATTTGAAAGTAAAAGCACATACTATCTACAATTTTCTTCTGTAGAGATGTTGAGATATCACATACAAATATGCACTCTCTCACTTGCCAAGCTTAACATTTTGAAAGGTCTACAATTTTTTTTCTTTTTTATAGTAATTATAACCTTCTAGTATTCTTATGATTTTTATTCTTTCCCCATATAACAAAACACGGGGTTTTAAATTATTTTTTCATATGCATAAAGTACAAACAAATTGAATGTGATATTGATTTTATTTATTTAATGAGTAAAAGTTTCAAATCAATAAGTTTGCTTATCTTCTCTTAAACTTAATATAAATTTATAATCATGTGATTGAAATAAATTCATTTTCTAATTATACATCTACAAGAAAAAGATCTTAATCATCGTTATAATAAGTCAAATAAATTTATTGATAATCGGGTAAAATTCAAGTATAACTTTATTTTAGTCATATTATTCTTTCTCTAAGTTTAGTTGAAGAAATATATAATACTCTTTATCTTTCGTACAATTATTGCTCAGAAAAATATGGAAGGAGGTAGTAACTGATACTTTCAGATTCAGCTCATTGATTATGTCTAAATTGAACTCGATCAAGAAAGTCAACCTTTCAATGGCAAGTGAGATGACTTTAGAGTTTGGAGTCCATAAGAGGTTGGGGGCCACGCTCTTTAAAAGCAAGTGGGCTCACTCGTGTAGTTGTATTTATCAACCTTAGGTTCATTTGCAAGTTGAGTTAGACTCACACTTCTCCGAGACAATCATATTTTAAACATGGTCCTTGAACTTGCAACTAATAATCATTTCCATTATTAACTTTTAAAAATTTTAAATAATGTAAGAATTTATAATGTGTCAATTTGCCCATTACTTACAGCCGTTAGATTCTTATTAGCAAGAGAAAAATTAGAAAAATTACATTTTTAAAAGTAAAATTCAATCAAAAGTTGATACATGTCATTGAGAGGGTAAACTTATGCAATTATTTGTAAATTCAGGAAATTATTTGAAATTTTTGAAAATTCATGGAAAGAAATGAAGTTTAAAAATAATTTTAGAGAATTCAAAATGTATTAAATCTTTTATTCTGTAAGTATTATGAATTATATATATA
>CATIWQ010691447.1:0-20396 GCA_949673415.1 Euphorbia schlechtendalii
CACATTTCTTTATTTACTTTATTAATTAAATTGATGTTGAGTATTTAATGTATTCATGAATATTTAGGTAAAGAAATATTGAGTCTTTAATAAAAAAATAGATAATACATAAATAAGAAAATGAAAATTAAGAAAATGAAGAAAATGTGAGAAGAAATGAGAAAAAGTTTAATAATTACTTAAATTAATTAAATTAATATTGAGTATTTTTTGTATTGATGAAAATTTATATAATAGTAAAGGAATTGAAAATAAAAAAAAGTAAGAAAATGAGAAAAAGGAAACAAAACGTGGGAAAAGGTGATAGAATGTAAAACCCCAGAAATGGGCTCCCAAGGTTTCGAAAATAGGAAAGCGGCCTATGTTACCTAGTTACTCAACCACCAGATCAAACATTGTTTCTATGACTTTTCCACATTTAATTTTATTATTATTTTAGTTTTTCATTTATAATTATAAAACCCGAACATTTCGAGGCCCTTCATGCTTGGGGGCCCTGAGCGGTCGCTCCTCCTGCTCCTGTTAATAGCCAGCCCTGCTTATACGTAAAATTTAAATTAATATATGTAGAATTTTGTCTTTTTATTTAGCACATTTAAATGAGAAATTGTGTGTAACCGAACTTGATAATGTCTATGTAAGCCGGTCTAAAACTAAAACCAAGCCCGGAGTTTTAAAGAATATGAGCCAAGTTTGGATTAGAATAAAAACGGTTTGACCCGCCGATGAACATAGAGAGAAATTGAGAAAAAATTCTTTAAATTTGAATTATAACACTTGTAAACTTAGTCAATGTTAACTATTTAGGGTCAGTTTCGGATTGCTTTCCCAGGCTGCTTTTCCGAAAAGTTTCATTTTCACGCTTTTGCTGTAAGCAGCAGACTTGATTTTGAAAAAAATAAGTCAGACAGTTCCTAATTATATAGCATGAAAGATCACAATGTGATGTGCAAAGTTAAAATATGTAATTCTATTAAAAATTTATAAATGCAACTTATTAAAAAAGTAGATTGAAAAGCAATAACAAACCAACCCTTATTCAGTTTTAAGGATAAAAATTATACTAGAAATAATAAAAGTTCAATACCAATCATCCGATAAATAATTAAAATTATAAATGTATTAAATATCAAATTGTACGTAGACACGTGTGAATGGATTCACATCCGCACACCACCTCCCTCCAAACTTGCTGTCGCTGTGTTTCACATGGACATCCACTCGCTATGGATTCTCTCCTCCATATCCCAACCTCCATGGCCAAACGCCCCTGTCCTTTCCCTTCCTCCTCCTCCTCTTCCGCCGCCACATCCACTCCTCCTTCACGCCAAATGGACAGCCTCCTCCAAACATTTCTCAACCTCGCAGATTCGAATTCACTCTCCGTCGACCTTTCCTTCGAGCGCCTTCTTGACTCCGCCCCCGATGATCCTGATCACTCTCTCCTCATCGATCGGGCTCTCAAACTAGGCTCTGTGCTTCTCGAAGCAGGTAAACGCTCATCCAGAAAGCGATCTTCCAAGCACAATTCCCTCGCCTGGGCTCTACCTCCCGATCTCACTATCAAGGTTCCTTTTGTTCATTGCCTTCCATGATTTCTTACTGATCGTGTAAATATTTTCATATTATCGGGCAACTTATGTGAATCTGATGATATTGTCCATAATTGAAGTTTGAAATTTCCTTTTTTACTTTTGTTTGGAATCTGATTTTCTTGGATATAGGTGGGAGGGAAAGATCATGGTATTGGGACTTAATATTGTGCTTAGCGATTTTCTCGTACTTTTAAACGCGTTGCTGGTTGTTTCGAAGGGATTTTGAATGACAATGATTGAGTTTAATTCAGTCATAGTCTGTTATAGTCTGACTGCTAATCTTTCTTGTTACACCTATTTGGTAAAGCCTAGCAGTTCGTAATAAGCTTTGTGCTAATGTGATGTGCCTGTCTATAAGTCAAGCTTGATGCTGCAAACCTTTTTTCACTATAAATTCAAATCTGTTTTGTACCCTATTGTCAGATGCATGTGGATAGAATGCACAATAGTTTTTTCCCTTTTCAAATTAGCAGCTATTGATTAGTGTATGTACAGGTTTTTTCTATGCTTGACACACAAAGCTTATGCTATGCTGCTGCATCTTGTTCTATGTTCTACAAATGCGCCATGGATCCCTTGTGCTACTCCAATATTGATTTAACAACAGTTGTCCCCAAAGTCAATAACGCAGTAGTGTCAACAATGATCCAACGAGCTGGAAAAGGCCTCAAGTAAGATATCCATGTTGAAGAATTAAACTTATTTATCAGTTGTCAAGTAAATGCTATCACAGAATGTGATTGGATTGTTTTATTTTTGGAATCTTCCTGTTTTCACCTCTTACAAGTTTTAGGTATTCACGTGCAGGGGACAACGAAGATAAATTTTGTGATTTAAATGTATATAGCCTTGCTTACAAACAAAAATATAACTTCAAACCACCAAGCTGAAAAAAGGTCTTTTTGAGATAAATTCTGAAGCTAGTGCTAGTTTAACTTGTTACACTCTCGTTATTTGGTTCTGTATGTGGAAACCAATATGTGAACCATCCTTCACTCTCCCATTGTCAAATTAGTATGTCTTTATTGGACTAAGCTTTGATTTGACAAAAGAAATGATGTATTGATGTTCACTCTCTTAAATTTTGTAACTGACAGGACTCCAGACCCTTCACACTCATCGTAAACTTCTGATAAAAAGTGTCAGTTATGCGCTTATGTGGAAATTTCATTGGACCACTTTTTGTGAAATATATTATAATGATGCAATATCATTAGTTATATCTGTTTAATCAATCTTAATGATTTTTGCACGGTTACTCTGTTTCTCTTAGTAATTTTTTAATTCCATTTCTCTTGAATGGTTATTCAGATCCCTTAAGCTTGGTATAGTTCCGGGTCCAACTGTATCTCCTGGAACTTGTCAGCCCTTAGTTTATAGCATCAGGAATTCTGTGGATGTATCTAACTTCTCATGGAATGAAAAGAAGACCAGACAAGGGAAGGAATCATATGTTCTAACTAGATCTTGTTTATACCCTTTAAACAGAGATGCCAGTGCCGCAGGGTATGGTTAGAAACCTAGCTTTGAAATAGTTCGGACAGATTTTGTGACTTAATGTATATTTTTTTACCTTTTCTGGTTGAAGGACTCTTTTAAAAAGGCTGCACCTCTACAACGTTGAACGGATTGACAACTCTGCACTTTGTGGAGCGTTATCAGCCTGCCCATCTTTACTTGACCTGGAAATTGTTGGCCTGTATGTTACTATATTCTATCTCTTTTCATACTTGTTGATTATAAATTATATTTATGCCTCAAATTCGGTGGATTACATAGAATGTATATGGAGACAGGATATACACTGAAAGTGAATATGTATATTTCTCCATTTTCCTCTTTTTTTTTAAAGTTCTGTTCTGCAAGATTTAAGGTGCAGTCATCCCTCAATTTAATTTTATACCCTATTTACATATTATCCATAGAAGGTTTGCACAAGTGGCTTCTAAAATTTGAATTGGCCGTGAAAAACCTTCACAGAGCACTATCTCGAATTCTCTATGATTTTGATTACATAAAACTGTTGGTGTTTGGAGCCATCTTCCTCTTAATCTGAATTTAGCTGACCTCCTGTCTTTATTTCATCTCATGTCACGTGGTTTTTTGGATTTAGCATTCTCAACCTATGCTAATAGCACTTTTTGTTAGTGCTTTTACAGATGCCAATGTTCAAATGGATGTTTGTAAGGGTTTTGATTCTTAAACATGTACAAGGATGGGATAAGCTTTTCAATAAAATTGGATTTGGTTTTTGGATACTTGAGAAAACAATAGAATCTGGTTGTTAGTTTTTTATATCAGCAAGTAAAGACAAGATAGAAAAGTTTGCTAGAGAGGCTTAATTATGCATTTGGCTTTGGAGTGGTTCTTTAGCTGTTGATAGCTTTAGTAAAGGCCTAACCCTGTGGTCTAGATCCCAGAATACCAACTTCTAATGCAATCAGATGGTAAATTAGCTGATAATAAGAAAATCATGTGTGGAAACATGCTGGCTTAATGAAGAGAATGGCTAGGTTAGTTAGGTGCATTGTGGTGATGTGCAAAAAGTTGTGGTAAGAGAAATGGAAGAAGATAGAGATAGCAGTGGGAGAGTTATGTTCCTAAGCAAACTTTATAGCTGAGAGTTTTTCAATTATTCAACTATTAAAATCTGAAATCTCATATTTCTGACACTAAGCAGAAAGAATTCAAAGTCTTTGATCCACTCCTTATTGCAGCAAAGTTCATATTGTCACAAATTAGTTGTTCCGCTTTCTTTCCCTGACCTTGTCCTGAAGGTTTTGATGGTATTGTTACATTTATTGTTGTTGGGCATCATTCTCTCCATTTCTTTTATTATTTTAATATTGAATAAAAAATTAAGAACATGAAAACACTTTTCTGGCACTTTCTTATTGGACTGCTTATAATATAATAATACTCATGAGTTTGCTTTCGCTGTTTTGCAAATTGATATCCAGTTTTGGTTGACAATGACATGCTATACTTTTCACTTGTGCTGTTTCTTATCCTTTGTCAACTGCAATTTAATTCGACTGTTTATGCTTATTTGCTCTGATAGTGGCTGAATTTATTTTCTTTTTCTGGATGGGTGGTGGACTGTAGACATGTTGAGTTGAGGCAGACACTTGTGTCGGTGAGCATGAATTGTCCCCTGATAGAGCGTTTGTTTTTTGAGTCTTCAAAATCAGGTTCAATCTCATTCATAACTATTTCATGTTTCCATTGTCTTGAACCTTTTGTTTACAATGTTTCTGTATCAGGAAGAGATGACAGTTTGAAATTACCAACCTGTGTGGATCTAGTTAATAAATGTCCAAATATTGAATCATTGGCTCTCAGAGGCTTTAAGTTGCATGATTGTAAAGTTCGTATGCTGGTAAAGGTATGATGACCTGATAAACGACTGGGTGATTATTTTCAGCTTTCCATATTTTGTTTGATAATTTTGTCCATATTAAATCGTTGTCTAGCTTGCTATCCCCCCTCTCTCTAGCAAGGCTTTGCCGGCCTATTTGTCGAGCTTGATGCTTTTCTGCTGTTTCTCTGAGGTTCAAATGTACCAAAACATGTAATTTGGCAAGAAGGGGTTTCTATGCTGACTTGCTACTCGTGGCCTTGTTGATCTAATTTTTGAGATCTGGCTTTGTGAAATCGAGTTCCTTAGGATACAGAAAGGTTCCATGTTATTGAAAAAATACATTCTGGTAGCATACAAAGCTTATTATGCAATTAATGAGAAGCTACAATATCATAGTTGCTCTCTCCAAATACAAAGCTTTGAAAATTTGTCATCTGTTAACTTCCTTGCTAAAATGATGTGGCCTCCATTTAATTGGCTTTGGTTTTAATAAGGAAATTTGTTATCCAAAAATATCTGCTTTAGATACGTCAATAGTTGTGATCAATTCTGAAAAATTTTGAAACCTCAAAAGAGGTGTGTATGTAGTCTGTTGGTCAGTTTGAAGTTCTTGTTGGTTTGTATATTACTTGTATATCAGTAATCTGATTCTACTAATTGGGTGATTCAGCATCATATCCCGTTTGTGAATTGGATTATGTGTGTTTATTTAGAGAGATCAGAATGCAAATTGATTTCCTATATCTATTTTTTGGTTTTCTGTTTTAAGGTTCACAGTGTGAAATTCATTTCAGTTGCAGCTTGTGCTTGGTATTTGAACTTGCTCGTTTTAATCTTTCAAGCTACTCATGTAGGGATTTCGAAAATTGAAGTATGTTGATTTTTCTACATCATATTCAGTAACTGGGATTTTTTTGAGGTGAGTACATTTGATATAGACTATTACCTGCCCATGAACATGGTAATTTACTTAAATCTTTTGTTTAATAGGAACCTTGGAGGTAGCACTGGTGGGAATAGTATAGAGGTTTTGATTTTACGAGATTGCATGCATCTCAAAGAGGTAGGCAACTTTTTTTTCTCCAGCACCATTTCTTCTATTTCTCCGATTCATGGTGGATTTTGATTCACCCCATAAGTTCGAATCTATCTAGGGGTGAATCGAACCGGATCGTACATTCGTATCGCGAATCATAAGATTCCGATAACTATTCAGATAAATTACTTGTTGATTGCTCCAATGTCATACAGGTAGAAGTTGCTCGGCTGTTGACATCTGTTCTTTCTGGAGATTTTAAGTCCCTTCGACACCTTGTGGGTAGATTGTTTATGATGATATTCAGTTTTCAATTTTTTTTTATTAAATGTTACGTTTGATTTAATTTTTTATGATAACTGCTATGCCAGGACGTATCTAATAGGGAAGGTTTAGCTGCTGAAGGTGACTGGTACCGTAGATGCTACAGTTCAAGGTTTTTTACTGTATTTTTTTTAATGCTAAGACTACACTTTAATTGCACCAGATGTTTATGTCAAGTTTTGGTGTATGTTGCAGTAACATTCCAGTGAAGCAGGTTGTAGAAGCGAGACCTGATCTTTGCATACTAGCTGAGTTTCCACCTGATGGAAGGTCAGTTGACTGCTGTTGGCAACAAATGTCACATTCTATTTTATTGTTATTATCAAAGAAAAGATAGAAAAAGAGGGTCCTATTTGAAATTGATTTTTCCAGATTGTGCGGAATTCTGCCTTTTGCAGCTTTATTGATATTGAACAAATTATGGATAGTGACCTGAACAGTGAAGTCAGCTGGCCATCGCAACTGAGCAGTCACACCTCAGATGGCTCATTGTTTATGAGTACATCTGAAAGCAGTTATAATAGTGATCAGAGTAGCGGAAATGAAGGGAGTCGAGATTCTGGTTTTGCAGTTTATGAGGAAAGTTCTGATGAAGTTGATTTTCTGCTCTCCTAAGCTAAAATTTGATCGGAGGAGGTCTTGAATCAGCTTCCAATAATGATTAGGGTACCATACTTCCCTCTCTTTTCTTTGCCATCATCATCCACTTTTATCTCTCGTTTGTTAATAATGAATATTTTTTATCTCAGCTACTATATACTTATAGGACTTTGGAAGTACTAGTAGAAGTAAATTTGGAACTGGCCTGCAACTTGTACTTAATTATTGTATGGATTTTACTTGTTAGGGAAGAGGGACATGAGTTTGAGAGCAAAGCTGATAACAATCATGGTTTGAGATTGAGTCTGGATTCAGCATATGTAAGAAATAGTTATGGTTAGTGAAGAAACTGATATTCTGAGGGTTTGGTGATTAAGTTTAGGGCATTGTCTCATCTACCAAGATAGACGACAGTAATAAGCTTAGGGCTTTTGGTTTTTTTATTTCCCCTAAATTTGTAGCATCTTCGTTTCTCCTACCTTCTATCCTACAACTCGGTTTCCAATCAAAAGTTGTCAAATCGATGCCGCCTTGCCAAGTGTAAGTTTATTATATTTCTTAATGGATAAGAAGGCTGATGTATGCTGTTACATGAATATGATCAAGCGGCATAGTCAATGAGATTTATGCAATCCAATTAGAGGTGCCAAAATTGTTATGCTACCCATGCTCACTTGAAGCATGGATATCATAGAATTATAACTTGTGTCCGCCCCTCGTTTTTAGAGTTTGAATTATACCTTTTCGTAGGCTGGGTTGGGCGGTTTTGATAGTTTTTTACTAAAAATGTTAACACAAGTCCGGCCCAAGCCATACTTTAAAACTTCAGACTCGGGTCGGGTTTATAAGATCATTCCTAAGTTCATGATTACTTTTTTGTTATAAATTTTTTATTAAACTAATTAAAAAAGTATAAAATAAGTCAAATTATGTTTAAATTTTAAATATAATTGTATTGTTTACTTAAAATTTTTAATATTTAGTAAAATTTATTGTAATTCAGTATACAAATTTAATAGGATAATACATAAAATATTATATAATTATAAATTTAATGGATAAATATATAATAAATAAATAAAATTATTCCTCGGGTCAAAGTTTGGGTTTGGGTCGGGATTTTTCAAAAAATGAGTGTCCAAGCCCGGTTTGCTGAAGCGGGTTCGGACCGGGCTGGGCAGGTCACGAACAGGTCTAATGTGTGTTAATATGCGTAGCCTTTTTTTCTCTTGGTTCATAGTTTTAAATTAATTTTGCGCCAATGCAAAAGTTTTATTTTTCACGGATATTACAAAAATTATAAGTAAATTTAAGTAAGGCGCAAGTGATTTATTAGTGCATGAATGGTGTAACTAATATATAATTATTATTTTTTTGGAGAAAGATATAATTAATTTAATAATGTTTTGGATGGTACAAATGGGGTATAAATAATACGTCAAGTGAGATAGTAAAATTTATGCATAGCTTACAAATGAGTTGAGTTACAATCAAAGTATAATTAGAAACAACTTATATGTCCGTGTAAATCTCTTAACTTCAAGTAATACATGTGAGAAAGATTTGTATAAAATATAATTTAGTTGGTAACACATTATGCGCTCAAATCCTTGTTGTAAATATATTATAAGAATATGGTGAGTTTGTTTTTAACAAAAGTAAACTCTACTTTACCTCGTATGATTGTTGAATCAATTATCACATTATTGATCTAACAGTGATAAGTGACAGTAATTGGGGAAGATCAACGTGTCATTCCTGGAGTAACTTTTATTGCTCAACGGCCCTTCCACTCGGCATCGTTGGATCACTAAGGCCGACTTTCAGTAATTGAGACTAGAAATTAAAACAAAAATAATACTTATGTGCTCAAATCCTGGTAAATATATTATAAAAAAATATAAGAAAAAGACTAAATTGTGGCTGGTGTCTGAACAAAGTTATAACAAAGTAACTTAGTTGAATCATGATGATAAATGAAAAAAGTAATGAATACTTTATTTTTAACAAATTCATCTTATAATTTACCAAATTATAAATAGCATTAAACTCTTGGGATTTTTAGGTAAATGTCTGATACAATATATAAATTTCATCCAAACTTTTATCAAATTACAAAAAAATCTTCCTTAAGTTTTAATTTTACATTATTATGTAAAAACTATTTCAAATTTTCTTTTTTACGTTTTAGATATATAACTGGTATATATCATGTATATAACATATACGTTAAAACAGTTTAGGTGAACATAACAGATGTGTTAAACCAGGTATATAACATGTATATAATAGATTTATATAACAGAAATACAACACATTTGCATATAATAGATATATAACAGGTATATATAAAGAACGTAAAAATGTAAAATAAAAATATAAGAACGTAAAAATATAAAATCATAACATAATAAATATAAAAAATAAAAGAAATTCTTAAGAATATATTTTTATAAACAAAATCCAAACAATTTCCCTAAACTCCACGAGAATGTTTAATGGACAAGTGGATTATGGGCTACGAACTCCCACGCATATAATTTACAGAAATGGATCCGACACCATTCTTTCCTAATCTGAATGGTGTTTGTAAGAGCGGTTCGCTTCAGCGTCTGAAAGATTGATTGAAGTGTAGGTTCCGCACCAGACTTTCGAAACATGACGACCATACGCCGATTCAGCTGTGACGATCTTCTCCGCTTCTCATCTGTAAATCTCGACCATCTAACGGAAACTGTAAGCTTGATTTTACAGATTGATCCCACTCCAGCTGTTGATTTTCTGATGATAATTTGCTGTTTGATTTCACCATTTAGTTCAACATGTCGTTCTACATGACCTATTTGGCGAGGTGGCCTGACTACTTTCATGTCGCCGAAGCCCCTAATAACAAAGTCATGGGATACAGTAAGCTCTTCTTTCCATTTCTCTTCCTTCGAATTTAATGGAGGAAAACTGAATTTACGGGGATGGTTACAGTTATGGGTAAAGTAGAAGGACAAGGAGAGTCTTGGCATGGACACGTTACGGCGGTTACTGTGGCTGCCGATTACCGGAGGCAGCAATTGGCCAAAAAGCTGATGAATCTTCTTGAAGATATCAGTGACAAAATGTAAGAACAATTTGATCTAAATTTTGTTGGTTTTTACTGAATTTTCTTTCTTACTGAATGCAATTGTTATTTTTATGTTATTTGTTTCGGAGATTTTTTTAGTTTATATTATATTCATGTCTTTTTCTTGTACCTGCGAATTTCAACTTTTAATTGAGAGTTTTTTGCTCTTCTTTGTTGTGTCGCAAGATGTGATTTGAAATTAATTGGGGATTTTATGTCTCAAACTTGAACTAGGCAATTACGATTTGCAAATGGGTTGAGCCAAAATGGTCTTTTTAGGCATCCGATAGTTGACAAAAGGAGAGCGTGATCTTGTAATTTTGATTTACTTGCTTGTAGAGAGAAATAGTGAGAGATTAAAAGATATAAGTTCCTTGTTTATGCTGGGTGACTGACTATGATTACTTTCATTTTCTGGGGTTCTTTTGCAATAGACTAGCAATGGCCTTTTGCCCTTATTTATTGATACAGCATGTGTTGAGTATGCAAGTATAACTGGAAGTAAAGCCCTTACTGTGAATTTGACTAGCTTTCACATGGGTTTTATTATTAGTTGGAAAGATCACCATCCTAATTTGTAATTCTCAGTTTACTTGGCCATGCAAATGTTACTATGGCACATTTACAGTTAAATTCCTGTATTCAGCACATTTTTCACCAGTGAGCTTTCATGCTAGGGCTTGGAATTTGAATTGGTGGGCATACTAATTTGCTTGTCGTTGCCCCTCTGTTTTCTGCCTACCACATGTGGACATAATTTTTTTGTATATTTTACTCTATTGAACTTGCCAGGGTGACTGTTTTGTGATTTTATTAGTTTATTGTCTATGAAACTATCAAAGATATAAGGTACATCAGATATGTGATTCTACTTTCGTATGTGTGGTGACTATACGACTGTCATAAACTTATTTTGCAGAGAAGTTTAAAATTCAGTTATATTTAACTTTAACATGATCATGCCAGATTGAACCGAAATACATATTGCTTAACAAATTAGAGTTTTCCTTTTTAACATTACCTCCTGAAACTTTTCTTCGCATTATGTGTTTTTTGGTTCAAGTAGTTTGGTTGAGCCTACGGCTTTTAATTGACTGCTTGTTTTCATTATTTTCATCATGTTCCATGCTGGTTCGAGTGACATTTTCATTTTAGTGATAAAGCCTACTTTGTCGACCTTTTTGTGAGAGCATCAAACACACCAGCTATAAAGATGTATGAGAAGGTAAATAGTTCTCTTTGTTCCTACTTTGTTCATGAATTTGCCATTTTTATTTGATCGTTTTTTTCTCTGTAAAATTCGATTAAAAACAATATTCCAACCTAAAACAAAACCCTTAAAAAGTTAGACGAGTTTAAGAACCACTTTCTGTATTTATGGACAAGGTCAACACACCAGTAGAGGTTTCAAAAGTAGGAAAAATCTTTGGCAACTTTCATTGCTAACCTTGTAAAAAATGTTTGTAGGGAGATGGCAGAACTTTCTCCTATAGCTAAAACACTATGGATCTCTGTTTCTACTTTTTAGCCCCTCCCTTCATTTCTATTTTACTGGAAAAGATCTCTGTTATTAAACCATAATTTTTATGGTCGTCAGGAATTTTGTTGTAGGAAATAGCTGAGAGCTTTACACCTTGCTTTTACTTCAATATTTTAGCACTAGTTACATAACAAATGAAAATCTAAAGATTTGACATTGTCGCATAGCAGCTAGATTGATGTATCCCTTTTCGATCATGGTGTTGTTTAATCGCAATGCATGCTCATTGTGCAGCTTGGATACGTAATTTATCGACGGGTACTGCGCTATTATTCAGGAGAGGAAGATGGCTTGGGTGAGTTTCAATCAAGCCCAATTTTCTATTTACCCTGTTTGGTAACTAACTTTGTTGTGCTCTGTTTATAGATATGAGGAAAGCTTTATCACGAGATGTTGAAAAGAAGTCCATCATCCCCCTCAAGCGCCCTGTTACTCCTGATGAATTAGAATATGATTAGTCACCTGAACCGCATCAACATTGCTGTTGTTGATCATTATGTAAGCTGAGAAACCTGGTTTAGCTTAATGCCCATTTCTCCATCATGGGAAACCTAATGCTTTTATCTTCCTACTGCTAATGATTATTTCTTCAGAATATTTTTAGAAAGTTGAGAACTAAATATTTGTGATATTTCCATCTTCGTTATACATAAGCGTGTGATGCTGACCTGAAGGTCAAATAGGTCGTTATCTTCTTTAATTTTGCTCCAAATAGCACATGTCATCGTCAATTTCTAAAAGGATCCGTTACACCCTTCGACTTGGTAAGAATGTATTAGTTTGCCCCTTTCTAATGCACGGGTTAACTTTTGGTTGGAGAAAAAAAAATGAAACTAGTTTGCATTTTTGAAAAATCAACCTGATTACGTGGTTCATTTTTATCAAATTGAGAGGGTATCTGAACTTTTTATAAATTGAGGGTGATATTTAACTTTTGTTTACAAGTTGAAGTTGAGGGTAACGATGGATTTGGTTAGAATGAAATGAAAAAGAAGCAAAGTTGTTACCAGTTACCATATTCTATAATTATTTTTTGCCAGTTGTCAATTGGGTATTAAACAAGCACAGATCTGCTAATCGAAATTGTAATGCAAGCAGAACTGCGGACAGTGTCAATTGCAGGAGTCTATTTTCAATGAGATGATACCTGATCTATTTCAAACAACTTTTTAACTGGAATTTGTTGTGTTCTCAGATCACATGTAAAAGAATGAAAAATATATTAATAATTTTCAAATTTTTTATGTTGTATTTAGATTAGCAATTTGAATTGATCTACATTGTAATGCACTATTTTTATGCTCATGTATATATTATCACTTTATTGCATTTATTCATGATAAACTGTAAAATTATTGAAACTTGTATTGTATTCGTCAGTTTTATGTAATTCTAAAAATTTCTCCTAACGTTATATGTAAAATATAGAAAATTAAAATTATTGATTTTAAATGTTTGTGTAATTTTCAAGTTAGCAATGCGATACTTGAGCTAAAAAAAAGTACCATATCCTTCAAGACAACCCAAAAATGACATACATGTAATCAATCAAACACAATCCCGAAAATAAAAATTCTGTCGTGTACATAGTTGCAAACCTTTGTTGATAAGTCACTCACTTGAAATTACGGCAGAAAAGCGAATTATATTTGATTTCATAGTTGACCATATTTGTAAAAATGTTTCACTAGTGAAAGTGTACAAATGGAGCGTGGGAGACAACAATTCATAAAATCGTTTATGGCGAATGGAGACTATCAATCAACAGATTTTCGTACTTGTACTCATTGTTCAATACGCAACTCAATTTTTTAAATCCGATCGACATATGCTATGTTATTTTTGTTTTCGTTTAGCTGAATGCATTAAAACTTTTGAACTTGGTAATTTTTATCGGACGTTATTCAAAATTTCTAAAAGTTTTAATTAATCTCCTAACCTGATAAAATTGCACTTATTACTCGTCAGTGGCACATATTAATTTGTAGTTGATTTGAATTTTCAATTATATTATTTTTCTAATTTTTCTCTTCAATCAGAATTTTACATGTGACGTTAACTTGTTTGAAGAGCAAATTAGTGCATTTATATCCAATTTAGATGCTAAGTGAAGCTTTTAAAACTTAACAAGTTCATGATGTCTTGTTGTATTTGACATTGTTTTCAATCAACTTAATTTGTCCTTTAGTTATTGTTTATCTTATTTTTTTTATTTAATTTCTAGTTTCCTTTATTAATTTATTGGAAGAATTTATTTAAAAAATTTGTAACATTAAACTTGTAATAAAAATAAAAAAATACCACATTATCCTCTCGAAATTCCGTTGTAGAGATATATGCTTACTACCGAAGTTTCATTTTTATAAGCTTTATATCACTCAATAATAAAGTTCAAAATTATGATAACTTAAAAAAAAACAAATTGAAAGATGTAGTAGTGTAATGATTATTTGTTAAGGTGCTAATAAATTATTCATCATATTATATTATATCATGAAAAACAAATAAAGTACGTAATATATGTTTGAACAAATGAATCATTACAAGTGTGTGTTTCAAAATTGAAAGGCATGCTAGTGTAATATTCATACATATGAAGGCTTATAAATTATTAATTAAATAGATTCAATTGCTACATTCATAAATTACGATGATCATAAATAAAATTTTGCCTCCTTTAAATATCCTTCCAAAATATTATTATCATTATTACTTAAAAAAAACAAATGAATTATTTAAATCAAAATATTATTATCATTATTACTTCAAAAAAAAAAAAAAAAACAAATGAATTATTTTTCTTCATTAATTTATCTGTGTATTACATATTGACAAGATGCACTATAATACATTACACTATGGTGCATAAATCTTGGACAGAAAGAGATAAACATATGAGTTTATTATTCAATAAACTCTCTCAAAGAGAACTTTAGCGATATGATAGTTAATGGTGCCAATCTCACAAACTGCTGGATAATATAAGCTTCTTGCCACAGTGAAAAATATTTGCTTCAAATCAGAATCCAGACCATCTGATTTTTTGAGCACTAATTGCACAAGTTCTTGCATGTCTGATTCTATCTCCGGTGTTGTAGTTTTCTTACTGTCATTTGCCTGAAAATAATAAAAACAATATTTTCAAATGAGCTAGCTTATAATTGAACAAAAACAATTAAAAATAAGACATGCTTTAAATGTATATACTTGGTATGGTACCAAATTTGCAATTATATGTTTCCAATTAATTAAGTAGTGGAATCTCCGTCCAATAGCATATACATTTTTTCAGTTTTTTGTATTTGGATTTTCTTTGTAAAAGGCTATTGATTAGTGAGTAAAACAGTGATGATATGATTAATTAAGTAATTAATTACCTTAGTTTTCTTGTATAGTCCGAGTTGATGGGAAATTCGATTAATAAGTTGGAAAAATGTGTCATATTGAGATGAAAGCTGGTTAGAAATCCAATTGTGAGATGTGAGATTTATTGTTTTGACAATGAGTTGTGCTTCTCCTTGGTGTATATCTCCATCCTCTACCCACTTCAGCAAGCAGCTTTCCCACTAAATATCCCACATGAAACAACAAAATTCACCAAGTTAGAATAACATTAATGGGAAGCCCACGTCAACAAATTAAAATATATGAAAGTGACTCACAGCATGACGTAAGGAGTGGCCAATGTTTGTCCCATGAGACATGGCGGCATCCAAAGAGACATCATTTAGGGTTCCAATCACTATCCTCGCCAGTTCCTGCCTTGTCTTTCCTTCTAACTTTCTGCAACATTTATCAATTTATCAGAGAGAGGATTAAAGTTTATGTATGTCTTAGTGCTATTTTTTAAATCTCTAGAATGTTTCACAACTGACAACATACGAAAGCAACCGTTGTTCTCTAATAAAAAGACATATTTTGTCTCAATCAAATACTTGGGTTTTTGTAAATTTCGTATTCTTATTTTCTGAAAAGAGTATTTATTTACTTAAAGGGGAAGCATAATTGGAGAGTTAGCCATCGAAGTAGACAATCGGAAGGACATGTGACCAAAAAGAATAAAATAAACGGACCTGCTGGCATGAACCGGAACACCGTTTTTGAAGAGTTGAAGGAAGGCAGTCCTTTCCTCGAGAGTAACATTATTGCGGTGAATAGTTTGAAGCAAGACGGCGGTTTTGGCCCATGCCAGTCTCTCCTTTGATTTTTCTGGCTCGAATATGCTTGCTGTTGCTATGTAATACGCCATCAGCACCTCTCTTCTGCTTACTCCGTATTCTCCCAATTTACACCCTTCGTACCACCTGTTTTATTATTCCCACTTATTTAATATATTATATCAAACATAAGGAATTGGATAGTAAAATAATGTCCAACTTACTTTTGAATTTTGTCCCACTCAGTTCCATGCTGTACTTGACAATTATTGTAATCCAGTTTGGCTAGGTACAGATACTCGTCATTGTTCACCATTGGCATTCTGCAATAAATAATTAGTAATTTTATTTTCCTACTTTGTTGGGTTTGTTACAAATAAACATTTATTTATTTAAAGCATTCCAATATGGGACGTGGAGGAAAATAAATTCGCAGTTCTATCCCGCCAAGATTGACTGGTTCTGGTTTTCATGGTGATGGTTACAAAATTGTTTATTGTTTTTCATATTCTAAAGTCAAAAATTAAGTATTTACCTATAGAGAGTCTTTCCGATCCACACATCATCTGAGCCGCCATATTGTTCAATGTAGAATCTTGACTCCAAGCGAGGTAAACTTGCGTACCATGGAATATCCAATGCATATTTTACCTGTTCAATTAATTATTTAATTAATTGAAATATCGTCTTAATTTAATAGTTCCATTTTTTCTTATTCTAAAAAAAACTACATAATTTAACTCATTAGACGTAATCAACTAATTAATTAATGAGTACGTACCTCTTCAGGTCATAATCCATTTATCTAATACTTCATTGGACTACTGTCTTAATTTAATAGTTTGACTTTGTCTCACATAAAAAAATTACATAATACAATTTAGTAAACGTAATCAACTAATTAATTAATGAGGAAGTACCTCTCCAGGTAGGTCCTTGGTGATAATCCATTTATCTAATACTTCATTTGCATCTTGCTTCATATTAAGATAAGCAGAAGAGAATTGCTTAGCCTCCTCCAATATTGTCTCACCGGGAAAGATTAATTGAGAAGCCCTAAGCAGGTTATACATTCCGGTCACCGCCTGGTTTGATTGCCCGGAGAAGCAGAAGAATGAGTCCCCTTTCTTGAAATGCTTGAACACATCTGTTTTTTTCGTTACCAACAAAATAAAAGAATATTAATTTTCTGCATTTATTTAATTTCAGTTTTTTTAAAAAATAATAGTAGTAATAGTACTGTCTAAAAAATTTTACCAGCAGAAACTTCATGGCCAAATAATCTAAGCACTCTAAATCCCATAGCTGTATCATCAACATCGTGAACTGCCGAATTTCTTGCCCAACAGATGCCATCTTCTTCCCAATATCTTTGTTCAAAAGAAAACAAATTATAAAAGTAAATAGTTAGTTTAGATTTTTTTTTTTATTTAAATAAAACGGAATTAGTTACTAATTTAAGATTAAAGTACCTGGCAACATAATCAACCGATTCTTTAAGTTGTGGCTGAAAATATCTAGAGATTCCGAGACGTTGTAAGCGATCCACAGCCCATATGTGCTCAAATAAGTCGACAGGATAAACATTTGGAACTGAAATATTATAAAAGTAAAGGCCCATTAAAAAATTAAAAAAAAAAAAGTGAAGAGAACCTTTTCTATTTATGGATATGAAGTGATATAATCAATCACCTCCTCCTTTAAATTTTTGTACAATTTTGTCCAGATATTGGAAGCAATTTTGGTCCTTAGTTTGCATGAGAGCGTAGGCAGTAGAGGATGGAGAGAACAAGAAAGAGCCATCTTTGCTTTGCAATTTGAGAAGCTTTTCCCACTCCAAGCCAGGCATTCCTTCCAAACTATGGAGTAGTGTGGTGGGCACTTTGTGCATTATGTCCTTTGGTATCCTATCCAACATGCACAATTATTACTTTTCATACATGTAATGTTTCCTTTATCTTATTATATTAATAGTCATTACTACCAACAAAACAAATCGAAACCCAACATAATTATAGCATCCAATTCGAGTAGTAGTTGAGTTTTAGGATAAAAAGATGATTTACTTTTTCAGCTTCAGGTTTCTACTATCATAGATATCTTTGAGCACCGGTGAATCCTCGGGAACTTCAATCTCCAGTTTTTTAGCCAACTCAATGAGTGAAGGGAAAGCTACTTCAAACCCAATTGGCATGTGCTCCATGTTCTCATCTTCGAGCTTGCACAAATTGTCATTAAAATACTTCATTCCTGGAGTTAAACATTATAATCAGTACTGAATTCCAATCTAGCTAGTTTTGTAGATCATGATTATAATCACTGGTACCTCTTTCACACTTATCAGGATGTATGCTCCATGATTTCAAAGCAATAACACAGGCTAATGTGCTAATGATTCTATCATGTGCAGTGAAAATTCCGGCATCGCCCCATGAACCATCAGGAAGCTGATTGTTGGCTATCCATTGAAGACTGGATGGGAATTGAGGATTTCCACTTCCATTTACATCTTCAACCAAAGCCACCCAAGCTGTATCATAAGCTGAGATCGTTATGTCTCCGTCATCCATTGATTCCAGCATCGATTTAATGATCTCAACCCGTTTCTTAATCTCGTTTGAAATCGAAACCTGAATAATCAAATTGTAACATTATTAGTCCAAATCGCCGCAGTAGTTGATTTGAGATGGAGAACATTGAATTCAATCTCAATCTCACCTTTGATACTTTGTCATCTATGTCGGACTCCACAATCCCGTGCCACTTGATCACGGGAGCTCCATTTTGAAATTCTGCAATTGGATTTGAAGATAAATAAGATACACACGAATCTGGTATAATGAAGAAAAGATGAATGCAGGTAGTTGCGTGAGTCAACCTTGAGTGCGAGGATTGGATACAGCACTGCATCTAGCGTGAAAACCAACGCTGCCTTTTTTGTCTTTAGCCCCATTGAAGATAGCACCTACACATCAAGTGAATTTGTTTCTCAGTTGTAAACATGATTACAGTTTTGGACTTTTGGGTAGATACGTTGAGAATGAATTTCTTCCCCTAAAATCCAGTCTAGTCTGTTCTATACCATCTTTGGGAAAGACAACGCTGTATTTATATATATAATAAATAAAATATTCCCAAAGCATTGATATAAACAAAAAAGAAAAGAGAAGCTAAAGTCGGTGAATCCGTTACAAATCCAAAAATCAAAAGAGTTCAGTGGCGACGAGAAAAAAAAGAGAGGCATCGAATGTAGCAATAAACGGATCTTAAAATGGTAATGAAAAAAGAAACAAAAAGCAAACTGATAAGACAATTAGGCTGGTTCATTTCATTTGGCCACTATCTATCGAGGCTGAATATGGAAATGGAATTTGTACATTAATCACAGAGAGGGAAAGTAACAGAAATGGAAAGAAAAAAGAAAAAGGAAAACATACCAGAAAAAAGATCGAGAGGGCGAGGACAAGGATGAAAGGTGAGGGAGGTGGAAGGTGATCGGGAGGCGGCGGTCGGGAGGGAGGAGAGGAAGAGATTGAAGGTGGCAGCCATAAGTGAGAAGGATCGGAATGTTGATTAGCTGAAAGCAGGCGAAAATGGGAGAGAAGAATTGAAGGTGTTTGGGAGAAGGAGTAAGAGAGGGAGAGTAGAAGAAAAAGAGAGAGGTGGAGAGGAGTATTTAAAGAGAGGGGAAGGAAGAAGGCAGAATAGATTTCTAAACAGATTCCCGCTATTCGGTGCATGGGATCAATTTTATTTTCCTAGCTTACTCATGTCCTTTTCCTTTTCAATTTTCCCATTTTTTCCAACATATATATATATGTATATGTCAGAAAATATTTTAAATATAGCTTTTTCATATGCATTGATGTAGTTTATATTTATTTATACAGCGCGTTGTCGAGTTGGCGTTAAGAGGGTTGGTACTATATCGTAATTTTTGAAACAAACAATTGCTCATATGTCCATATGTTTGAGTTTTTATTTCCTTTCTCCTATTATCATGATTGCTTGGAAGTACCTTTTTCTTTTGATATATGTGTGCATATGTCCCAATTTCTCTAAATTTCCAACTAGAGAACAAATTGTAGCTTTGTCCAACTCAGATTATTATGTACTTCTCAATTACATACCAAATATGAAAATTCATACCAAAAAATAAAGAATAAAATAATATACCAAAAGAATTGTTTTCAGTATATTGTTAATTAAGTTTATAACAAAGAAAATGCGACTTCCTCGTTAAGTAAAAAAAACAAACGAATTGTTATTTTAATTTGATAATTGAAACATCATGTCTGATTTTTATAAATTTAATGTCGTGATCCTTCTGAAAATGAAACTAAGGTTTCAAATTGTGCATGAACATGACTTTATTTAACAAAAGCTTTGTACATCTATCTATCTATAGTTACCTGAACTTGTTCAAGAATATTTGCTGTCAAACTTTCGAGGTGATTCTGAAATTTCATCAACTTTCAAAAGGTACATCACTTTACTCCATGAACACCATGTGTAAGCTTCTAGCTGAGTTGATTTTTCAATGATATACCATTTTTTATTTTCTCTTTCTAATTCAGAGCAAAGTAATGCACTTTTTTAATGTTGATTGAGCTGCGCATCGCTTTGAAAGTTCAGGTGGTAGTAAATTATTTTGAACAAGTCCAGATA